>QMFG01003975.1:0-48985 GCA_003314545.1 Ramaria sp. MG151
GTGCCCAGCGCAGTCGCTACTGAGCGCACCCTCACTCCCGTATGGGTATTGCAGGAAGTGACATGAGCGGGCGTTCGACATGCATCATGACTCAATCGATGCGCGCCCACCATCTCCACCGTGCGCGCTGTCACGAGAGCGACCGCCCACGATGCCCTTGTGTCGAGTCGCATGGGCCATATTCATCGTTCAGCTCGGCCTACACCCGCGCTTTCAATGGTCACCCATTCACTGCTGCCGTCGACCCCAGGGATGCCCCGAGAAGTCGTCTGCTTCCCTGCCCCGTTCAGTGGCCATCTCGGGCGCCCTTCAGTAGGTTCCATACATCAGTTCGGCTTGTATCCCTTGCACATATTGGGTGGACCGGGTGTGTCTATGTCCATGTGTCGGGACGCCACATTCTAGAGAGGGGGTGATGTCAGGGGACAGCCTCCTGTCCACCAATTCTTATTCTTTTCCCTATATATCTTTTATTTTCTATCTCCTTTTCTCTATGGATTCTTTAGTTAATCCTTCTTCATCCTTGTTTCACTGACGGTGACATGACTTACTCATGTCACAGTCACTAGCTATATAGTTTGGCTGCTTAGGTAAGGGATCCTCACCTCATTCTCTTCTGGATCCCCTTACCAGGTATGCACCGATATTGTACTTAGTTTCCTTTTAATCTCAATTCTCTTCTGGATCCCCTTACCAGAGTCTGATTGGCATTGTGGGTAGGCTTTAGGGTTCGAGTCCCTGAGTCAGGCCTAGGGAGAAGGCCAGGGCTGGGTGGTGTCCCGCTGGTTCTAGCTCCTAGCATTGCCCAGGAATCAGTACCAGCGTGAGTTGCCCTTACAATGTCCAGGTGCCATTCTTTAGCAGTGCCTGGATCTCATCATAAGCAGATTGAAACCATTTGTCACCATCCTCTCTCTTGAGTACCTCAGCTAGTGTCTTTGGTGCATTGTCATTGTTAACAGCCTTGTAGGCAATCTCAAATCCCTCCTCCAATGAGATAAAAGCTTGTTCCACACTCAAAACCTCCTCTTCATCCTCTTTCTCCTCTTCATCTGAGGATTCAATCAGTGGAGTTGGTTCACGATAAGTGGTAATGTTAGGAGGTGGTATTGGATCATTTCTGAATCATTTGGGAAGCTGCCTTCCAAGAGGACAATCAAAATTTCTCCTGAGAGGTTGAGGTATAGGTAAAGCTGGTGGAGGAGTAGCTGGTGAAGCTGGAGGAGAGGTAGCCGGTGAAGCTGGAGGAGGGGTAGCAGGTGGAGCTGGAGGAGGGGTAGCAGGTGGAGCTAGAGGAGGGGTAGCAGGTGGAGCTAGAGGAGGGGTAGCAGGTGGAGCTAGAGGAGAGGTAGCAGGTGAATGTACTACTGGTGATGGTGATCTATCTTTCTGACAATCTCTTCTTTAGTAAATTTTTCTTGAACCTATACTGACATTCACTTTATGAATTCTCAAAACTTTTCCTTATTTTCTTGGCTTACACTAATTATTCTCTTATTTTCTCTTTACACTGTCCTAACATTTTACTTCCAAGCCAAGTAGATGGTTTTGGGTGCCTTTGGCATTACTGGTGGTAGCAAATGAATTTTCACCATGTGATCAAAGGCAGCCAATTGTAGAGTAAATGGAAGTGACACAGCTCACCACAATCTTCCTCCTCAGTTTGAACAGTCACCAAAGATATTACATACAGTACAAGGACTGAAAAGCTATAGTTGTTAATTTAGGTAGCTACAAGCAATATGACAGCTTGAATAGTCACTAAGGAGTTGTTAATTTAGAGAACTCCTCATAGTCATCAAGATCTGATTCATCCTTGCTCTCCGTATGGCACTAGCCCACATGGCCGCGAACAATAATCTTCAGGTGAGTGAGAAGTTTCCAGCAAGTCTCTTTGCTTGAATCCAGCCGGCTCGGTCGGATCCAGCGATTCTCTTTCCTTGAATCCGGTCGAATCCGAATCCAGCGACCCGCTTTGATCGAGCTCAGTCGAATCCAGCGATCTTCTCGAATCAGTTTCAAGCGATTTCTGCGATAAGCTTCTCTCTTCAATCTTAGCTAGGATGTCACGATATGGTACGTCCATTTTCAAACGTGATTGCACCCACGGTTTGGCACGTGTCGATAATCTTAGTTCTCGAAGCACCACGAAGATCCTGGCGATACAGATCGAGCCTAAGCACTATTGGAGCAGAGTAATTATTTAAGCTCACAATTCCATATTCATTATGCAGCAGGACTGCCGCATAGAGGGTAGACGAAGTATTCTGCAGAATGCAAAATCCAGCAAAACGGTATTACAGTCTTGGGTGGAAGGGTTGTGCTGAATAATAACATTACGTCCAGTGATATCATAATGAAAAATATTGTACTGGTGCATCTCGGATATAGCCATAGCGAGGGAGTCTATCTGAGACGCAAGTGTATCAATATAAACACGGTTGTCCAAAATTTACCGTACCAAGTTGAATAATCCGGTCTCGTCCAGCTTGAGTTTTCGGGCGACCTTCGTAGATGCAGGAATGCCATCGATTAATTCCATAACATGCCCAAATGCCGTCTCTCCATTCGGAAGTAAGCACTGTGACGATTCAGGGATCCATCTTAGACGATGGGATAATAAATACCTTGCAAAATCCATACGACCATGGTATGCTACGGCCTAATAAATCCATATCGACCAATCGATCTTCTTAAGAAACAAGTAGGTCAGATAGCGAGAAAGAAATGCTACCTTGTAATTTTCTCATATGATCATATGCATAAGCTTCGTTCGCCGCCAATTGTGCACCGGGGAGACCTTCAGCATATTGAAAATCACCGAAGAAGGCACAAACGGAAGGTCTCCACCGGAAAAAGCTCTCTTGGAATAGTTTGATCACGACAGGTGCTGGTGGAACATCAGGTAAATCCTTTGAGGTCATGGTGCCTGTCCAAACCTGGGACCACTTCTTAGGACCGACCTGCAGAGGAGTTTTCAACACTAGGCGAGGGATGGTAAAGAAGTGACCTGTGCCCCGCTGTACCAGGGAAGGCAGCTCGCGGGTTCCAGGGGATGGTGGATCATGATAAGATCTCATATAGTTCGTTACCATAAGAGAATAGTTAGACTGTAAAGGAGCATGAATCGAAGAATCCCTGTATTCCTCGAGCCTTTCGTGATAAACATCTAAATCCTCCATGTTTTGCGGACGGTTGATGTAAAAAAATCCGCTTTCGATGTTCACAGAGGGTAAATTGGTCATGAGTGATATACGCTCTATAATCGGCTTTTTTTGCTGTATCGCACCGGAGCTCAAGCGAGGGCACAAACAATAGCGGACGCTTCAAGGTAGGAGAAAGGGATGGGGTGACAAGGCGCCGCGTACGAAAGGCGGAGCTCGAACTTTGATTGTAGCTCTTAGTCGAAATTAGCTGCGCTGACCTATCCACCGACGATAAATTGATACCTTGATATACCTATTTTGTTAATCTTTATCATCGCATCTCCGTAGAAAGAGAATCGAGAGGTTGGCACTTATCGATGGTCTCTGATTAGTCCGATGAGTAAAGATTTGGACCTGCAATGTCAAACTCCATCAATGTCTATCATCCATTGGTATAACTGTTTTGGAACGTATGTATCTACTATAATTGGTATTGGTATTGAGAGGTTGGGCTCATAGAACAAATGTCTCACAGACCATCTGACAGGCCTACTCAAACACAGGGCTGGTGTTTCCAGATTGCTAGTGCTCAACCCCGGCACAGTAATCATTATGCACATTTATCCGCTGGTAATCTCAATCCACCCCAAGGATCTTCTCACTTCCATGGCAATCCCACTCTACCAGACATTGGTACACTCTCTCTTCATGATCCAACTCACTGTGAATCTCAGGAGCCTCTCTCCACTAGCACTTCTGAAAAGGAACTAATGTCAAGATTAAGATATCTCTTTTACTCCTAGAAAAACACTCTATTTTCTTGACAGTTTTGTAGAGACACCTGAGGACAAAAGTTAGAAAATTGCATTCCATGCCATTTTTCTGTCTGAAGACCAAGAAGACAACTATGGCCAGGAGCTCCTTAACCTCATTACCTCGTTAATACTGATGACCCAGAAGAAATTGAAATCTTCATCAATAAGATTTCATTCATCATGAACTCAAACAAGCTGAAGTCTGCCACCCACCTTTTGTCCACACTAGTACCAGAACCTCACACACCCAGGAGACGGAATTATTCCTCCAAAAGCACAACTACAAATTTGCAGTATTCAGAAGACCCAATTGGCCTGCAGTACTTGGACTTTTCAGCAAGCCAGACTCAAGCTGTATTATCGGCTTTTATGAAAAAAGCGAAATTAAAATGATATTAGAACCACCTCAACAGCCCCTAGATGGTCAATCCAGTCTGGGGATGTGTTGTGAGTGTAAAAGATATATTGTAGTAAGTAGATACATCATACCTGGGGATGTGTTGTGAGTGTAAAAGATGAAGATACACTCCCACACTCCCCAGCCTTACCTGCGCTTTTTTGCTTATGTAATAAACAATAAAAGTGCAGGTATAACTACTAAATAATCAGTAACACACTAACTACTCTACCAAAAAATAAGGGAAAAATGGTAGAAAATCAAGAAAATAGTGCTGGTGATTTCACATACTTCAAAATTTTATGACCACAGTTGACAGCATACAGACATACTTCTTCAATGAGCCACTTAGGAAAAGGGTCATTGTTGAGGGGGATGTTTGGTATGTAATCAAATTCTGCATGTGTTTACGCGTTTATTAACTGATAACTTCATAACATCTCTTCACACTACAGGAATGTATGCTTAGTGAACATCCTGTCCCAGCAGTCCAGGTTGTTAATGAAATACTGTCCAACTTATATGATTCGGAGCATGTTCCCAATAATGAGTGCAAGACTGTGTCCATCAGGACTCAATATAAACCACCTGGCTGCTCTTGAGGTAAGTAAAGCAGAACTTGAGGCTACATCTATATGCTTATGTGTGAAATGCTCTAGAATTATATATTGATCATGCCTTAACTCTTGGCAATCAGGATTTAAGCATAACAACAGATCAGCATGTACTTGTGATCCATGAAGAGAAGGTGAGCATCACTTTCCACAGATTCTGTCTCCTTGATAATGTTTCCGATACTCACAAGCATAAATGAAGCCGAATGGGATGGCCACATGCAAAAGTGCAGGACTGAATCAGAAATCCTTACCATATCCCCAAAGAATAGTCCAGAAATGGCAAAGATAATTCCCCAAGTCCAAAAGTGAGTTATACAACTCTTGGTGGAAATTTAATGAACTCACATAAAGTCTCATAGATACATTTTCAATACTAGATGTCCCTATGTTATGCTATCAGATTTGGTGACTCATTTTGGATTGATATGGGATAAGCCAAGAGGTTGGTTCCAGACATCCTTGGACATCACAGGAACCTATGGTAGCACTCAGCATCTATCTGGACATCCTCACAGCTGCAAACTCATCAAATCAGCCAATAATTCCCTGAACCGTCCACATGCACGTCATACATTGGCCTTCCTTTGCTACCTTGCACTGCTGGATCACGGCATAATTCCCTCTTAACTTGATGAGAAGAAGAGTGAGATGTACATCACTCTGTAGTCATGTTTTCCAAGTCACTACAGATGAGATTTACCACTGGTCATTTTTCACTATAGATCTGTGATGAAGACCAATTACCAGTCAGTATACTCAGGAACATAACAAGTGGTATAAATACAAGGTATTGCCACCCACTGTACATATACCACTGCCGCTTCATTGGTGCTCACATTGCGTCCTTGTTTTGAAAATGGTTAATGCTAGAATGACTGGACAGGGATTGATAGTGAGGTAAAGTGGATGTCCAAGGATGCAAGGCTTACTGAATTCAAAGGGCACAGTGAGTACGAAGTTGAATGAGGCGCTAGTCCCAATGTTATGCTACTCACAGTATGAGGTTGTTACACAGTCGGCACCTGCAGAGTAGGCTGTGCCAAAATGAAGGACCTTTCTTAGACTCGAAGGCAATGACCGAACAAGCTACAGGATAGTCTAGAGTCAACCAGATAATCTGTGTTGCCCTCCAGAATTACATTCTCTTTAGTCTGTACAAGCATATTTGCTTGATTTCTTCAGTGCGCGGCAGTCGCAGCAGCGCGCACACTGCGCGGCAATTTTCCAATGCCCGTTTTACATACTGGCCCGTTATGCCTGAGTCCCAATGACGTCAAGCTGTCCTCCTGAACGCTTCTAGAAATATCACTCTTCGTGTAGCTTTGACTCCAGATGAATATGCTCTCGCTAACCCGAAATGACCTGGGCATGTCTTGGGAATCATTTGGAGAAGACAACGAAGGAGTTTCTCCAGCGGTATACATCAGGTAAGTTTATCTCATCCTCTACACATGAATCAGTAGAGCCCTTGGGTACAATTTCTGGGGACAAAAATAGCCAAAGTTCCAGACTCATTATTCCTTGGATGAACGTACCCATGGACCATAATAACACGACAACATCATGAGGGATTCAAGATCTCTGTGGCAGGTCAAAGACCTTTACAACACGAGCAGCACGCCACAAATTGTGTCGGCCACAAGCCGGCGTGTCTTACTGCATTTTCCGCACGCGAGTTATGCGTAAGTAATCTGATGTATCTGTTTAATCACATAATGAAGTAGAGGTGTCCAGTCTCGTAAGCTTTAGGCATGAAGGGTCTCAGCGCCAAAAGTTCTAGGGACCGACATCCAACTACTGTCTCCAAGTGCTCCGAACGTGAAAAGACAGCAAGAGAAACGGGAGCATCGGTCAACCACGAACAATGCTCACGTCGAACATTCAACATGACTACCACCATAACAAGCTCTGATCCCGCCTCCATCAAGGTGGTCTGTCTTGGTCCGAGCCGCACAGGTGTAAGTTTTTTTCATTTTGTCTTCCAAGCAATATGTTACTAACATTCTATAACTAGACAATGAGGTCTTCAAAATGCCCTTGTGCAGTTTGAATTTGATCCATGCTATTACGGTACTACTACATTCATTAAACATGACAGAGACTTAACAACATAGTATAAGTTTAGTGATGGTCAGTTTCATGATTTTATTTTACTATTCTATGGACTAAGTCTGTTTCATGCGCTGGAACCCCTGAGGATCTCGACAATCTTCTTCGTGGCTACGGCGCTGCCTTGGATGTCCCTATGGCTTTATACTCAGCCGAGCTTTACGCTGCACATTCCGATGCCAAGTTCATTCTAGTACCTCTCTCCAAATTTTGGTGCTTTTGACTCGTATGCCGAAGGAAGTGATGGCATTTTTAGATCATTAGAGATTCCGCCAAATGGGAAAAGAGCATGAAAGCCACATTTTTCGAAACATACGATCTCCTATCGCAGATACCCATCGAGGTACGTCAAGCGAGAGCGTTTTTCGATTGGGCGCAAGAATGCCAATAAAGAATAGTGTTGACATCAGCTTCATTGATTTTGGTATGAAGGAAAGTATCATAATGGGCGTCTTCGGATGCCACGTTCATAGATCATGTTCGCGTTAAAAGTCACATTCCATCGGAAAAGTTACTCGTGTATGAGGTAGGAAAAAGGTGTGAAAGGTTGTGCAAGTTTCTGAGTGTGTACGTCTCTTTACACTTGTTATAATCGGGTTCGTGATTCTCCTGACCAACAGGGTATGGTACATCAGTGAGCCTGTAGGCTATCTCTATGGATCACACCAATCGTGCAGGAAGCATGGTCCCGCCTAATGCAATGTCCTGGAGGTGGAGGAATCAAGGATAAAAAACCACAGGTATAAGCGGGAAACAGTACAAACAGTACCGATGGTGTGAGTCAGACCCGAAATGTATTACAACTCAACTCAACAATATTATCTCAAAGCAAAAGATGTGGGAACCAAGTAAAGCTTGGAGGCTGACTTTTACCCAAATTTCTAGTGTATGCGTCATCAACCACCACTGCCACAGTAATATCAATCTCACAAGTCCAAAAAAGGATGAGGATCTATCATTCTTGGTCTGAGGTTTGTTTCCAATAATATCCCGAACTAATGGTGCAGTGCTGAATATTAAGTGCATTGGGAATCGACGTTGGTATGACCAGTGTAAGCTTTTAAGTCGCGTTCCGAGAGGAAATGGCGGCGTCTTCAGCGAGATCTAAATAATCCATAATGTGGATAAGCCAAGCGGTGCTGTGATAAGGTCGCAGCACTTGAAACGCTACAGTTGACTCAGGAGAGTTCAGCTTTTGAGCGCAAGATTTCAAGATAGATTTTCTAAGGAATTTACAAGCGTACTTATAGGGAGCAAGAACAAAGCAGAGACAGTGGAGAAACAAAGCAGCAGCCAAAGCAAACAAGAGTCATTAGTGAAGAAACTAAGATCTACGGAATCAGTCTAATCTAAATAAAGACTAAACATAGAAATCAAATCGGTGTAATGAAGTCCTTGAATCACCGTGAGCCTCGCTCCCTTACACCAGCCGGTCGCAAGTATATTCGAACAACAGCGAAAGGAGACTCTATAAGTACAATACAAGCATACACGTGCTAAAATATCTAAAAAAACACTGTGAAGAACCTTTTTTGTTCTTTTCTTTTTAGCGTGCATTATAATCAATTAATTCTCGACTCTCAGCTTAGCTTCTCCAAACGATCACTGAGGCCACTAAGGAACTTGTACCACCTTTGGAGGCGAGAGTCAATCAAGTCTTGCGATCAAATACGAATTAACCACGATTTCGCCAAGGAACAGCGGAGCGTGGATGTATCTAGACTCGAGCGTCGGAGCTCTATGGGAAACGAAAACACCCGTCAGCATATAGGTTTTCCTGTATAGACAAATAAAATAGTCAACAAGTATGAAGTTAGCTCACGATCCAAAACAGAAATACGCCTCTTCCAGCGCAAAGAACATGAGCAACGCCCTGGGCAGCCATGGCTCTCGGCTGGCACCTGCTTTCGCGAAGGGTGGTGATGCAATGTTCCATACCAAAAAGCCGGTGTAGAGAATAGCCATTTCGAGGATGAATAGTGCTACGGGACGGTCAAACAGAGCTTCCCCGAATGTACAGCTGTCCTCCGGGGTGGTTTCCGCACCTAGAAGAGCAAACGCAGTAAGGTAACAGGGTAGTGCATCGCGGTGTTGTTGTGAGTGACGCACCTTTGCGACGAGCCGACAGTTCTAGTATGAAATGGGACAACACAGTAAGGAAAATGGCTGCTTGATCACGGAGAGTCACCCTGCGATCCGTCAAGGCTGTATATATTCCCACATACACGAGCCCTGTCATTGCAATTAGCGGGAATGCTCCATTGACAATGATAGAATACCTGCGACAGCCATTGCCGACAAGGAATGTGTAAAAGGATAGTCATTCGAGAAAGGGAAACAGCTGCAGCCTTTCTGGACGAGACGAGCGTCGAAATCGAAAGATTTGATTCCGAAAAAGTTGAAGATAATGTGAAGAGCGTCCGGGAGGGCTCCAGCGAAGGCGAGAACCCATAAAGGAACGTTAGGCACGAACGGCTTGGCCATGAGGCCTGCGAAGTGCGTTAATAGTGTCAGACGTTGAAAAATTCATTAGCGGGATTAGGATTTCGGAAAGTTGCCTAAACAAATACCTGGTGCGATATGAGCCACCCACATGTTGATCGCAGCTTAGAGAGGAAAGTCGTCGAATACCAGTTGTGACCTGTGGCGTCATGATGCATTTGATGACTAGTGAGGCAAAACTGTTTGCGCGGTGCCCAAAATCTTATATGCATCCGTCAGAAGCCACATGCGGGACACAATATTTAAATATTCATCCTTGGATAACCTATCTACTGAGATAGACATGCTGACATTTTGGAAGATTGATGAAAGGCGATTGTTAAGGCAATCTTCTAAATGCAGGTTCAAAACTAAGATGATATCAGATGAGTCTGAGTATTGTCATACATGTAGTTGTTACTTATACTGAGGATTCTGTTGTGATATTTGGCGGAGGGACGCGATAAAATAGAGAGAACTGTAGTACAAGTAAGTTCCACCTCAGTGTCTCCAAGCACTGAGGGGTCGCATTCCTTGGGATCCGCTTAAGTACCAACAGCGGATCCGCGGATCAAACGTCGGCCTCTAACTATTTGACTAATTACAATAACAAGGTTTGTTTCGGGTTGCTCTAAGAATAACAACAGATTCATATAACAAGAAGTTATTCATAATACAATAAAGAACAAAGCTTACAAAAAGAACAAAAAGATCAGTATACTCAGAGAGCAGTCAAGCATCCTTACTTTTACAATATTCCAATCAGACATGAGTAGCACAAATTCCCCAAGTAACATGTGTAGGCTCAAGACTCAACAAACACAAACATGTTGGTGGTGAATCCTGAGGCCTAGATGAGCACAGACAGGAAAACAAATGGTGAATGCTCTATCAAAGAGAGGATTTCCACATCTCCAGGGATTAATGGCATGTTCACTTACATAACAAGTGCCCATACAACAAGCAATATATGGGGATTGGGAGTTACACTCAACAAAACAGCAATCACATTGGCACTTGGACCTCCTACACAGAGGAACAAAATAAGCCAGTAAAAAAAATCACAACCCAATAAAATGCACCTATTCAGATGTCCTAGGCCTTAATATGCCACATTAAGAACATGGTGGAGAGGATTGACATTAGAAGCACAAGTAGAGTGAGGGGTGTCCTGCTAGGCCTTCCCTGATACATAGGAAGAGGCAGCTTTGTTTCACAGAATTGAATCTGCATCTGTAAGGTAAAGATGAAAGACAGGTGGATAGAGGGTAAGAAAAATGGGGATGTACAGAGTGTATATTGTTGTGCATGTCACACGTTACAAGGAGTGGGAAGTTCTAAGATGAGATGGGACAGTGTGATAAGGTGTGTGGCTGTTTGGACACACAGCATCACTCTGTTATCCATCAAGATCCCAGTGTATGTATAAACCTGTTGTTGAATTTGGGGTAGAACTTAGGATAAAATAAAATAAATTATGGGAACTGTGAGACTATAAGTATCTACAGGTTCTTGTCAACTAATGGAAGAGACAATGAGATAAACTTGGGACTTACCACCTCAGTGCAATCAATCACTGAGGTACTTGTTCCCTGGTATCTAACTATATGTGCAGCTGGTAAAACTGCCTCATGTCTTCAACATGATCCAACCACATGTCACTATTTTGATTACTAATATTAATTACCATAGTAGGGATGATTGCATTGTGAATTGGCCATGCTATCCTTGCAATCTATAGGCACCCACATGGTTTGCTCCCATGGGCCTATATACATCAACAAAGCCCTGTTGAGTTTTAGATAACTAGAATGTTCCACTTTTAATCACATGAAAATAAAACAACAGGACATGTGTCAGTCATAGATTTCAGATGTGGCGCAAGCTCGCCTGAGCTTCAGGCATAGCCTTAGCAAGTGAACATAGTCTTGGGAGAAAGAGCATGTGCTTATTACTTGTTAAAATTAAAAGAGAGAGATATAGGAACAATAACTGTTACAATCCCATATCAAAGAATACCATCCTTTTCCAATCATTCAGATATTCAGATTTGGAACCTTGTGTTTGGAGCACCAGTCAATTCCCACACTTCATCAACATCCTTATGTCAACCCCATTGGCAATGAGCTCAATACCCTACTCCATTAATAAATTCATTAATGGACCAAGAACAAAGGCACTATGACTATCCCCATCTTTCTTGTGGAATTCAATGGAAGAACCAATTCTACTTGATCAAAGTCTAGGATGACAAGGAATATCATCAGTCTCTATGATACAGGGATCCACAGATGGACAACCAAGGTCAGGGATGGAAACTAACAAAGTGTGAAAGATCAAACATGATAAGGATAGAAGTGGAACAATATTTTTTAAGTTGAGTGTACTTTGGGCCCAAGGGCCAAAGGCTCAGTGTTAGGTTCAGGACACATTCTTACAGAGCAACGGATAGCATCTACGGAGCAACATTATAGTGATGGAGCATGTGCTGGGTAATACCAAGGATTTCAGGCACTGTACAGCTCCCTGCTGAAATCCAATATCCATGAACTTGGTCTGAGCTGCAGAGAGCATCTACCAAGCAGTATTAAAGTGATTGAGTATGTGCTGGATATTACGAAGGCTCTGCCGACACATTGCTAACAAAACTTCCTCTTGTTAACTTCAGCTATCTCCACGGCTAGCTGGATAATAAAGATTAGGCTGTTGAAGGTATAAATACTTATCCAATTCAATGCAGTTTCAGGGCTAGGTTTTGGATCATTCTTATCTTCTAATGCTTTCGTAAGGACAGCCTTCATATTGGTCTCTACTTTGTGTAAAGCTGAAACTGCATCAGTATGTGCTCGGTCAGGTAAAGAACCCGGCGCCGTGCCGCGTGTGCGATGAGGCGTTTACAGAAGTCACTGATGCATATAACGCTTGCTGAGCCTCTTGTGAATCTCTTGCTTAGCCGTCTCCTGGTAGGGTGTGACTGAGAGGTGAAGTTACGGAAAGCCACCTGGAAGCATCCAAGAAGGTAGTGTGGGAGTGTGGCCACTGAAATTCAAGCGGTACACCAAGCACCGAGTGATGTGCGAATAAGTTTTTTGATCGCTATCTCCCTTTATGCAATGGTTCGTTATTCATACCATGTTTCACCGGCTTGAGCAATAAATTACTCAAGCGCTTCATGTCAGCGTGATATTGGACTCATTTTTTGTATTTTCCACTGCAGGGGCCGTGTCGGGACACTTTGGAAAACATCATACAGGGCACTGCGTCTAAAGATAGGCTCACCAGCGTTTCTTGCCTGCTGTAGATTCAGATGGCCCTTTATTCCATGGTTGACATGGAAATGGAAATAATATGGTACCTCACGATAAAAACATTAATTCATATAGATGCAAACTGCAGTGATTCTTTCACAGAGTAGGGGAGTCGACAGCTCAAGGAAGCTAACATGTCGCCACGAGCCGTAGATCGAATCACAGGTTAGGAGGCAAGCAGAAAAATTACAGCTACTGAGGTAAGCAGTATTAAAAAAATGGTGTAAACGGTCCGAGAAAGTAGGGGATGAATAATGATGTCGAAGTCGAAATAGTGGAAAGCTCGGGAACTAGCTCAAAGCATTAGTCTAGGATTCAACCCGCGCTTGAAATCACTCCAATTCGCCATCCACACTAACCCCTCCGTCTGAAGACTGACCAGAACTCATAGCCAACGCACCCAGCAGAACCTCCCAAGCCATTTCCAAGGTCCGGAATAATTGGTCGTCGAATACACCAAGGGCAACTACGTTACTCCATAACCCGTAGACCTTGCGCACATATGAGATCAATACCTTGACTGATAAGGTAGCATGCACCCGCACGAGTTGTGCCATCGATAACGCATTTTGAGTTGGGAGGAACAACTCAGTTAACAGATAATCTGGACGCTTTGTGTAGAGATAGGCCAGGAGGGTGGGGAATGATGCAGGGTTAGGGATACGGAGAGGTGTGACAGGTAGTGTGACAGAATCGCCTGGGGTGGAGCAGGTGTCGGGTTTTGATGGAGGGAGTGCAGGGAGGTGGGCGCAGGACGTGGCCAGGACAAGGGCATGCACAGGGAAGAGAGTGACGCGGGCGGGGGTGGTGGTGTTGGAATAGGCAGCGATGATGTGGCTGGGGGGCTCGACAGAGACGTCATTACAAACGAGGAGAAGCTCTCGGGGAAGCTTTCCGGCGGGCGGGGTAGCCGTTGCGTTGCAAGAGACGTGGAGCAGTCTGAGGTTCTGAATTGGTGAGGGAATGTTGGGGAGTTAAGAGGGGAATGAGCTTACCGGGGACCGATCTCCTTTAGGGTGTGCTGGATGTAGCTGAGGGGGATGCCCTCTAGGACGGGGTCGATGGCTGCGATAGTTCGGAGGTCGATTTCGCGAAATTTAGGGCGGGAGAGTTGACGGGGAAGGAGACGTGTTGCGTGGGATGGGGAAACTTGTTGGTGGTGATTGTCAGTTGCCATCTGGGCATCGTAATCAGGAGAAACCGGATGGGAAGTATGACAACAAATGCTGCGATGGTGACTGCGACGACGAGGAGGATAACCGTAGGTGTTGAGGGGCACGACTGTGCGGCTGTGAGTATGAGCAGCTGCACTCTGATGACGTGAAAGATAGGCCGAGTGTTGCATTGCGGGTTGCACGTTCTCTTTGTCACGAAAAAGGTCCGTAGATGCAAGGGAGAGGACGAAACGGCGTTCGGCGAGCATTATTAATGTAGTGATGTGGTGTGGTGTAGTCGATATTATAAGTTCCCAGTTAAGTATATAGGTTGGTGGAATACCCAGGATGTGTGGTCCATTTCAGCTGCGACTTATAACAAGAAGAGAAGGCCGCGACAGTAGCTCCTGGAGTATTTAGGCGCCTATCCAAGAACAGAGAACAAAAAGAGAATGTTGGGTTAATACTCCTGTCATGGCACATGCAACGAGACGTCCCCGGAACACCGCTGCAGGTTTTGACTTCAAAGGTTAAATTAATATTGAGGCGATGAAGGACCTAGCATGCCGAGCCGTGCCGAACCGGTCTAGTCGCTAAGGCTACAAAGGATGATCGACGTAGCGGAGTCTAAGGATAATTCTAGGAGTCTTCAGGGTCTTGCCAAAGACTGCCCGAAATGTTATTTCGATATTGGTGGCAGCCGAGTCACGCACTACGGCCTAACTCCTTCCCATTAAAAGAAACGTCGATGATGTTCTTCAAAAGTCCGTTTTGAAGTGGTGCACGATCTGTCCATTGTGGGGATTTCTGTTATGCCAGGAACAAGGATCCCATACTGAAATTTGGACCTGTAAATCCCACCTTTTAATATACCTTCACCGTCAAGACCACTTGGATCCTACTCCAGCTGTGTTTGTGCATTCCGAAGCACAGACAAAGATCTAAGGAGGCCAGTTGTCTACAGCACCCTGTGCGGTCCGCAAACAGGCGAACAGGCACCCAAGAAGGCTTGTTGTTTACGGTGCCTCGATACGCGATTGCATCAGAGATGCAGTCAGGTGCAGAGCCTCCGAGGATATGGGATGCAGCTTGCAGTCTCACTAGTCTTCTTGCGTGACGAGTTGGGGCAAGTCAAGAAATATGATTTAGAAGTGGAAGAAGCAGGGAATTTAGGGTACCCAGGAAGAAATTCGGCTGCAAAATGAGTTGGAGTCGGAGTCGGGGATGAAGCGGATGAAGCGTGACTCGAAAGAATCTCGACTGAAAATTAACCAGTTCGCTATGCCATGGAAAATTGTGTAAGCACACAAACAATCTAGTGGTTATATGAGAGTGGGAGTGGGATATTAATGGAATGATGTCTCAACCAGAGCATCCAGGGGGTAGTCGCCCAAAAATGCGGTCCAGGAGGGGTCCAACTTGCATAATTGCAAGCAAAATAAAAAATAAAGAGTGGCGAAGAATATAGCAGAGGGGGTCAAAATAACATAGAACTATTTTGAAAACTCCCAAGACCACGAGACTTTGAAGGTAAACCGATTTCTGGTCAGACACTGATTAAATCAAAAAGAGACCTATATAATCGAACAATTATAATATCTCACCTTCGATAGAGGGTCGAAGCTCGCACGCGTAACACAGAGTGGTAAAGCAAGCCTTTCCAGCTAACCTGGAGGAGCGGACAAGACTTGAGCCTAGAGATAGAAAAACAGCTCTGAGTCGACCCCTGGATCATATTTCGTTGAATTTGTTCCAGAAAGTTGCCGGCAGCCTGTTGCGCGAGATCAGAAATGGGTATTAGATTAAGACCTGTCATGCTGCATGGCGTGCGTGGCAGACACGTCAGGAACGCGTCGGTAGCAAGTTTCAGCGTCACAACATGATCACGTGACTGACATTTCTTCTAGATTAGGCCGCTGAGTAGTTATTAAGCATCGAGCTTTCGTCTTTCTGCAGCATGTCGCCGACACCCTCCTTACAGGAACATCGCGTTGTTATCATCGGCGGCGGCATTATCGGGTGTACCTCCGCCTATTACATCTCCCGCCATCCCCTCTTCACATCAAACAAAAACACTCGCATAACGATAACGCTCCTCGAAGCGTCTACCATCGCCGCGGGTGCGTCTGGAAAAGCAGCAGGGCTGGTAGCCAACTGGGCATTCCCGCACGAGCTCGGAAAGGTATCCTTTGCGGAGCATAAGAAGTTGGCGCGGAGACATGGTGGGGAAGCGCGGTGGGGGTGGCGGGAAGTCGAGTGTGGGAAATGGGAAGGCCGTGCGCGTACTGATGGTGGTAGTACCAGATCACGCTCTGATGGTCTCGCAGGTGGGCCGCATAGCCGCAGTCTCGAGAAGTCTCGAGGAGCGACAGGGCTTCCGCACGATCTTGATTGGGTCGACGAGGCGCTTACGGACGCATATGTAGCGATGGCGGGGCCGGGAGAGACGGCACAGGTTCACCCGTATGAATTTACGACCTCTATGCTCGCACTCGCACGCGAGGAAAGTGGTGAAAGAATTAAAGTTATAGAAGGCGCAAAGGTCGTCTCGATCGAACGTGCGCCTGCAGAATGTCGCGATGATGGTGGTGCTGAGAGTGGTACAAGCGCAAGTAACAGCGATAGAGTGGTCGGTGTAACATACGCACCCACAACTGGTTCACACACGCATACTGTGCATATTCCCGCGGACACAGTTCTGCTCGCGGCAGGTCCGTGGTCATCCACGATCATGCCATCCCTGCCCATCACATCTACACGTGTTCACTCCATAGTCATGGAGCCTGCCGCATCATTCTCTCCATACGTATTGTTCACTACGATTCACAGTGTCGACGATCCTGATGGAGCGAGGTCGCCCGAGATATACGCACGTCCACATAATCGCGTATATGCGTGCGCTCCAGGAGATGACACGCCTCTTCCGCCACTAGCGTCCCTCGTACGACCTTCTGCATCATCTATTTCTAAGCTGAAGGAACAGGTGAATAGCATATCTGTGCCACTGAGGGATGGTAAAGTCGAGGTGGAGCAGGCTTGCTACATGCCACTCGGGGGGCCAATCATCGGCAAGGTAGATACACTCCAGGGACTGATCGTCGCGACGGGACACACGTGCTGGGGTATTTGCAACGCGCCTGGAACCGCCAAGGCTGTGGCAGAGCTCATAGTAGACGGCACATTAAGCAAGGAATGGAAATTGAGCAAGCTGAAGCCAAGCAGGTTTCTAAAGTAGACAGCTGTTTCAATAAACAAACTTGCAACCCAAGATTTCGAACGTCTTAGATAGTTGCGGCTAGGTTTTATCTCTGGCATGAGGTCATCATCGGGGATTGTCCACACCAGGTTATGTCGAATGGCATGAGAAATAGAATCAGTAGGGCGCGCAACTTGGGGCGGAATTATCATTTGTTCCTTCTAACCGGGATCAACACCAAATTTCTTTAGCTTCTCGAAATATTTCTGTACGCGACTTGCAACCTGCCGTGGCGTCCTCTTCCCAGACATTGCTTTCGAAATCTTGGCCCATCTGCAGTGCGCATGCTTAGTATCAAGGAACTCTAGAACGAAGCATTCAAGCAAGAAACGTCCGCATACCTCTGCTTCTCCCCTGCAGGAATTTCTGTAAGCAACTTTTCGAGCAGATGCTGCTCTGAAAGTGACCAAGGGAGATTAAACGTCTCGGACGGAGCTTTACGTCTCCGTTGTTTGTGCGTTTCCTCCCGCTTAACTTTGGAAGGGTGTGGAGGGCTATCATGATCAGAGCCATCTGGCGCGCTAGCGTTCGAGAGAGGTCCTTCAACACGCCCAGGAGCCTCCGCCTCCAATGGAGCAGCGGGAGGATCGAGTGACGGAGATGGGGATGGAGGTGGGAGTGAAGAGGCTTGGGCCGAAGGGGATGGGTGGTATATTTCATCTGCTCTTATTGTAGGCTTGCGGACGCGCTGAGGGCGTTGTCGAACCTGTGGTGAGCTGCAAAGTACAAGCATCAGCCGTCACTAACATGACTAAACGAGGCATACAAAACCTACGTCGGAGGGACATCACCTTGCACCTTATCATCATGCTTATCAACTTTACCCTTGCCCTTCAAGTCTGAGGCGATAGTTTCATGTGCGTGCTTGAGCCGAAGTCCTGAACCGACACGTCTGCGCGGAAGAGGCGGACCATCGGTGCCCATTTTTCCAGTAGTCGGTGCTTGATTCACCTTTCCGAATCTTACTAGCTCTGCAAGACGCTTTTCATCGGCGGCATCCGCTTCTGCGTCTTGCGTGTCGTCTACGTCTTTCGGAACGAATGGCTGGAAGTCAGCAAGGATATTCTTGCTTGCCTCGCGTACAAAGGTCTGCAACTCCGATGGTGGTGAGCGTTGCCTTGTTGCTGTAGACATAGGTAATGGTCCAGGTAATGGGATAGTGACAAATGGGGATGGGTCTGTGGAAAATGTCTGAGAGCTAGCAACACAAGACTGAATAGAAGACAAGTACCATGAGACATAAAAAGATCCCAGTCGATGTCTTTTGGTCTCTCTGGCGCCTCATATTCGCTCAATTTGAAGGCAGGGTTGTCGAGCTGTTCAAAATAACATAAGATTATTTTAATTCAATAATGATGCCCTCTACCTCGTCCTCTACATTCTCAATGAATCTTTCTGGGTCTGCAAGTGCATGCTCTCGTAAGCTCGCAAGCTTATGTAGGTCAGACTGGGTGCGAGCGAGAAGGTGGCGCTGAGAGTCCAGGAAAGCGTCAAGCGAGGCGAGCCTGTCCTGGTAAACGTGTGAGAATCAAAGAGAAAAACATGACATGGCCAAATGCACAGACGTTCGTGCTCGAGAATCGCTCATCAAGTGTGCTAAGGACTACACTGTAATTGCTCAGTGGCTGCTGCTTTGTCAGAAACTCGCTTGAAACGCGATGAACTACACCTGCACAACAGCCAAATGATTCGGGTGCTACACGCCGAGTACTTTAACACAGGATACTGGCTCTTTCCTTCAAGCTTGCGTAGTTGATAGGCACTGAATGAGAAAAAAGCCAAAAGAATTCAATATTGCTTCCGCGACGTCCGGGTCTCGCCGTCTCCTGCCAAGCTATCACCACTCGACCATGTCAAAATTTGACCCAGAAAATGCACAAAACTTGGTCGAAGTATGCCCACTGTATCTAATAGCCCGCTCACCTCTCATACAGCCTACCAGATTGAAAAGCAGTTCGCAGTTGTAGCGGTGGAGCATGCTCAAGTCAGTCTCACGCTCGTCTCAAGCTCATTGTTTAAGATCCTATTTCACTTATCTTCCGTCTCTTGCTAAGACGTACTGGAACCTCCTTACCAAGGTGCCTCCGAGAGAACTGCACCTGACAAAGTGAGAGTGTTTCCTCTCGGCGCATCACTCATGGAAGCATACACGAGCGTTCTCAAGAATAGATGATGAGATCTTCGAACACCTCTCTTCCGTATTTCCAGAAGTAGTTGAAGCACCTTACAGCAAGCTTGTAAATCTCGATGAGGATTGGATGAAGAATGAAGCTGGGAAAAAGCGCTGGCGTGAATTCATGATGCAGTAAGCCCACTCTTCCCCCTCTGCTTATGATAACACAACCTAACTCGTCACAGATACGAGAAGAAAGTCAAGGACTTCAATTTTGGCTCTCTCATCCGTACGAACGCTAAAGACGAGTATGCTCAACATAATTCCATTTTTGGTGTGCACTTTTTCCAGACATCCTGTCACTGTGTTGCTTAATAGACACTCGTCTTCATACAGTCACAAGAATGCAATTTTACGCTATTGAAGTATGTAATTTCCGTACTCACTTACTTGAGTAATTTGGGCGTGAGCCATTCATTTACATCTATTACTATACCCAGATCGCTCGCAATCGTCTAGGGGTCAATGACGTTATTCACGAAAAGGCAAAGAAGGAAGCTGAGGCTGAAAAGGCCAAAGCAGCGAAGGAGTCAAAGGAGGGTGGTGATAAGAAACGCAAGAAGACCTAATGGTTTTGTGGCTGTAACTTCAGGTGTAAGCATCATTTTGGGACTTGTGATCTGCTCCATCAGGTGTGCATATGTAGAATCAGAGGATAAGAGTCTGATGTTTGACACGAGCAGAATAGCACAGTCACGTGTGACCATCCGCGTTGTACTAGGTTAATTATCAATTGACTAATACACAGCATGGATACTAAGTTTCTTAGCATTTGAATTACAGATCCAGTCATACAGTGAAAGATTCCTACATCAGCTCACGTACTCATTTATAAAGTCGCACAATAATAATAATAAATACCAATACTACAAGTAAACATGGATACTGTAAAATTCACATGAGTTGATCGCACTTCCACCAGAGAGGTGCTGAATGAGACGCCACCTTCATGCCAATAAAATTGCTTCTCCCGTTTCATCCACGAGCACGAGTCGTGTCGCCTTTAAGACACGACACTGGGTCGGTAGTGTAGTACAAGCAACAGATTTTTCTTTGTCCCTGTTGGTGTCACCCTCCAACCGGAAGCTGTCAAGTAGGCTCCGCAACTTCATCGCGTATTGGGAGTCATGGTATATCTTGATGTACTCCCAAACTGAGATTCCTGCAGGTTCGTCAGAATATTTTTCCTCCAGATTCGATGCCCCTTTCTGTTTCTCCGCCTGTTTTCCCTCCACCTCTCCGTAAATATCACCATCCTTGAGTTTCTTGTTCCATCGCTCGTCCCGTTCTTTTCGTTGACGCTTCTGCATTGAATGTGGAGAAAACATATAAGCGAAGGAGATTGGCCCAAAGTTATTCATGTTCCGCTGTCGAAGCAAAAATATCCAAAATTGTGTTACTCCAGCTGGTGTCCATTGTATGGTTCGTGACGACGTTCCATCCCGAGGCAGTAGCTCACACGAGTGGTAGCTGTCTAACTGCGCGGGTGAAGCACCATCGATTGGGGGGGAACCACGCAGAGGAACGAGCCAAGCGGTACGCGCAAAAGGCGTCGTTAGCGAGGCTGACGAAGTCAGAGATTGCGCGACCGGAAATTCCGGAATATTAGCTATTCCAGGTGGCGGTGGACTTGCAGGATCAAGTGACTCATAATAATGTGGCTGAATGAGTTAATGGTTGAGGCTGTATGATGAATAAGGTGTTCGGGAGTTTGACGTACGAATGGGATGAGTCTAGAAATGGATATGGTTGTGGAGGGGGGTGAGAGGGATTCCATTCGGGAAGAAAGTCGTTTTCTTGGCCGTATGGCAGAGTTGGTATCCATGTGGCGGGCGGCGTAGCGACTACTACGAGGTGGTGAATTTGATCGTGTGCGTCTTGTGAACCGGGATTTCGGATACAAAAGGATATCAATGAAGTCCGTTTGTTCGAATTCAAGGAGAAAATCAAGACATGTAATTTCGTCTTCTATTGGATCATCCCAGTCATATAGTTCCAACTTTTCATGCGCTGTACTCAGACTTCTGTCGACAACTGGTGGCGCTTTGTCCCATACGAAACATGACCCTATGGAAGTTCCAGAATATGCTAATCTCAAGAAATTAGTGAGACTCTCAACCCATTGAGCATATATTTCCTCACAAGGGCGGACCGCAGAAGCCAAAGAAATGGAACGCCAATCAGATGTCCTTGCGGTGGCAGCATCGACTAGTTGTCTTGCATTTTCAAGGAGACGAAGCGATGGCGGTGGACTTGAATCTACATTGAAGTGATGCACCGTGAGATGCAGGGACATATGACGAGAGTCGTGAGAGCTTTGGACAAGATTTGCGGTAAATGTTTCACGTGACCTCTAGAATCGCTGATGTTTCACCCCCGTGGTCGAGCGCTGACAACCTTCACATACATTTCTGCAAGGCTGTGTCGAGACGATAATCACAATCTCAGCCACAGCTCACTGGGTGCATCTAAGACTATTGGCAGCTTGATGAAAACATCTTGTCATTTTGGGATGAAAGGTAGAAATAAATAGAAGAAACGGTAGGTTCCAATTCTTGTGAAGTTTGGCTCAGAAATAATCGCCATTACCCTTTTCGTGCCGTATATCGCATCCTAACTGTGCTAGAATCACCTCCCTGAAGGACAATTCAACACACATTTACAATTGATAGTCTGATTCAAAGCTTTGTATAACACGGATCCAACGATGTGACCCTCACCTGTCCCTCTGCATCTCTCGAAACGAAAAGTTATTCAGCTGTTTTCCTGGGGTCTACAATAAAGGTGTGTAAGGCTGTCCTTTTCCAAATCCACTAGGGGCACGGGAAATTGGTAGGGAAAACTACTAAATCATCATAATCCTGAAAAAAAACATTAGTAAAGCTTGAACTTCGATCTAAGTTTTATAATAAAAAATATCATGATACAATTCAACCTATTCTTTTAAGTTTTCTTCAGAGTCTCCATAATTGTTACATACCATTGGAATGGTTGGTGAATATATGTAACAAGTTGCTGTTTAAATAGTGCCCACAGACTAATGCCAGATAACCTGGCATAGTGGCCTTTTGGCCCAGTTGGAAGAACACATCACTGTGGGAATTTGTTGCCTTTCACAATGATGCGAAAACTCTCTTATGCCCCCAGTGAATCACCTTGATCTCCCATTTTATATGGGTACAAATTGTTTGTTTCACAGATTTCCTTGACCCCAGGTGAGTGTTAGAACTCACTCTGAGTCTGATCCCTGAGACTTTGGGCCCAGAGGCCTGAAGTGCCACCTGTTTCATATATCTTTCTGTTCACATTTGCTTGCAACCCTGACCCCAGTTATTCAGCCCCCAATCCTCATTCCCCTTTTTATATAAATCCCTCATTATGTATACTAGACATCAGTTCTGATGTTAACTAAGACACCCTAATCCTATCACACCTGAACTTTGGGTAACCTTGGGACCTATACAAAATACAGGGACAGGATGCTGAGCTGGCACAGGGCATAAGCTGAAGCCAAGTCCTGTTGGATTTGATTGCTGAGCCTTGGCCCACCTTTGCATTTCACCAGTTGCCCTCTATAAGGCAGAGACTAGGCAGACTCTTGGCGCATGCTCAATAGCCTCGAATGTGTTTCACAAACAGACCAAACGCATAGACATCGAGTACCACTAAATACACGAGCGCGGAAGGAACACTCCGCGGTCAACGAGGTCAACACCGAAAACAACCTCGCCGGTCTCCTAACGAAGTCGCTCCCGCGAGAGCAGCTTCACGCGCTAGCGTTGCCTTTCGGACCCGTAGGTGCCTCGAATAACACAGTAAAGTTTACTAATGTCACCCGAACCACCCCCGAGAGCAGAAATACCGTCTAGATTACACTAGCCCTTTTTCTTCGCCGAACGCCCTCTATATACTTAGTACAGTATATATGGAGGACCCAGGGGGCCATAACCCCCTCGGTCTTTGACTGAGCTTACGCCGCCCTATGTATAGTATTTTCGATATAGTTAGTCTTGCACTGAGCTTACCACTGCCCTAGTTGCTCTTGCCATAGTGCTGGCACAGATTACTGTCAAATACGATCCTTCAACTTAGACATAACTTCTGTGCCGGTCACTCAAACCCGATGCTTTCTTCTTCTCAGCTGAAAACCATATCTGACAGTCGGGTAGCGGCAAAATCTGCGGGTAGGATAATTACGCCTGGCATTGCCACTGAATAAGATAGTGATCCATTAAATAGCAGGCGCTCTGTCCTTAGTTGTCTTCGACATCCTGCTCACATTACCAGTGGAGGTATGCACGGCCTTACCCTTCCAGTCCTACTACGTTGATTGTCCCTACTACCTCCAGATAGTTCACCTACGTCTTTGGAGGTCAGAGGCTTTCTATGGCATGCAATTGATCTGCTGCTTACAGATACGCCAGAGCACCTTGTTCAGTCACCAAAGTATGCTACTTTGCGTGCCGGTATCTAGGGCTTTTTAATCTTGTGTAAGTAATAAATTTTAACTCTCAAAGCACGCACAGACTCACGTATATCAGATTAACGTTTTTAGGTGAGATTCCTCGATTCCTCGACAAAGTCGTACACTATGTTGACTCAGCACAGTTTATTCGAGCACCAAAATGTCACCCTCTGTAAGTCTGTAACCTAAATTCTTGTCTTTGATTTTTAATCCAAAGTTATATGGGATAGTTGTCCGTATTTTCACTCTGCTTTATTTTTCAACAACGGTGAATCGTTATCGCAGGTGCAAGGTTTGGAGCTGGTATTTCTACGTGTGAGTCATTTTCCGTCATATTTTACGATCAAGTCCAACGCAGATTACAGACCAGTACTCTTGACTTGCTTGGCTTCTTGTAACGGCCTGCTGGCCCTACGCCTCGATACTCTATTCCGTAACACCAAACACTGTGCGTTTATTCCATGACCTCCCTCCTTAACTTGTCTCATACATTTTGTGTCACAGTTCGGTTACTTCTAATCTTTCTGTATACATGTTAATCTTCTGCATTTTCATTAATCTAAGCCTTATACTCATCAACACCCAAGGTGGTCTTCTGGTATATCACTGTGAGATTAATTATGATTTCTTGAGGCTAATATTTGGCTGTTTAGGCAGAAGGAACACTTCTATCGATAGGTGCGGCCATCGCAGGCAATGTTAAAAAGCCAGTAGATGTGCTTGGGTGTTATCACAATATATCTAAGTATCCATACAACTACATATTCCCGTGAGTCGTGATACTGGGGCCGCAGCTACCTTGTGGGGTACTTGATGCATAAATATATAGGCTTCCTGAATTGGTTTTGACTTGTGAGTTAATCATCTATGTTTGTAACATTGAGGTGACTCGATGCGATTGAAAGGCTTGTATTTCTGTCTGGCCCTGTATAAATTTATTAGGCACATGCGGGAGCGGTCAAGGATGGTCGGTTATCGTGTTGTCAGAGACAGCGGAACCATAACTTCTGTGATTTCTCTTCTCTTCCGAGATGGTGTTTTCTTTTATGCTACGTAAGCGTTCACTTTCTCTTTCCAGTGATTGGCTATATAATTCCATTCAGGATCTTCGGCGAGTGATGTTTCAGACATAAAGCATCGTCTTTTCTTACGAATAACCTCTCATTCAGCTGTTGTTTTTGTAAGCGGATTATCGATTGGAATAAAATCCAATTTGCTAGCGGGTATCCCGTGAGTCTCGTGGAATGTACTTTCTGACCTCGTTGCTTGTGCTCAGGCCCTTCACCTTCGAGTTTAGATGGATTATTGCATGTTACTCAATTGTGGTATGCCCGGTTTCATCCTAGTCTGATATACATGCATCACTCTTTCTTAGGGGTCCCGACTCGTCTTCATATTCAATGGTGACCTGCGTGATGCATCGGGTATATATCGACAGGGCACCGACATCCTGATCGACCGACCATGGAGATTCAATAACACGCTCGAAATGAGAGATGTTGTACATTCAAATAATGTAAGGAAATTCTGTCTCTTTTAATTCCCCCTCTTATTAGCTGAGTTGAAGGGAATCCAAGTTGAATCCCAGATGAAAAAGTAGCTTGGGTGTTTGGAGGTTAAATAGTGGTCACCGCCATTAAAATTATTTATTCTCAAAGGAAGTACGATATTACAGTTCGACTAAATTCTTCCCATTAGCTTCTCGAGAACCTTCAAAGAGCGGTACAATTGAATGACAATTCATACGTTAGCTAGAAAGAGGATCCAGGACTCCCGGTTTCCACCTTTAAAGGCAATCCATTTATATTCACTTATGAGATTTAAATATTTTTTCATCCCGTACAACTGGTCAGCTAATGCAGAAATTGTGTTGCACTAGGAAAAACTTCCGTTCACCACTGATTAAGCCACCGTGATACACTATATGGCACACTTCAATTCCAAACTGATTTCACTTTTGGCATACACCCTTAGAACTGATATCCGAGGCTTCCCTCCCCCATGGCGATACTGCAAAGCGCGCCGGGATATGGCACTCATTTATTGTAATTGTTTCAAATCCATTCGTTCGTCCACTGTTATTATTCTTACAGTATTCGATGATAAATTTACACGATTTTCGCCGTGAAGATCCGGTCACTGCTGAAGTAATTCGTCTGTGATCAGGAAAGTTATTGAAATCAAGGTGCCTGATGTGCCATCAGTTGGGAACTGGCAAGTTGCCCTCTGGCTCTATTTAGAAGTTGGTAACTGATCCGTGAGAGACCTTATCCTGAACGTCAGTTAGCATCTCGCATGCTTATCAACCTATCCGATCCTTGTTGGCAGCGCTCAAGCGTATAGAGAAGCGCAGGAACCACACTTAAGGTTTGCGTCTGCCTGATCTGGTCACCAGAGAAGTGTGATCTCGATTTCGAAGTCAGTGTCATATTCTGTCGACATCAGGACTCCCATCTACCTTCAAAAGAAGTGTGATGTCGATTTCGAAGTCGGTGTCATATTCTGTTGACATCAACCGCCCGTCTATCTTCCATGTAATAGCCATACGTCGTTGAAGGCAGTGTCATGGCGACGAGTTCAAATTCTCTCTCGACAGATGACTGACTCGCTTCATCTCACTTCATTCTCTCTCTGAAATTGGTTGTTGACTCCTAGGCTGGCTCCCAGTCAAATATCAAGAGAGGCTGAAGTATATTTTACAGGCAATGACATTATAAAATCTCAACCAAGGTGCGCTGTCAGCGTAGATGATTGAGAGAGCCTTGGGGCAATACATATACAAGAATAGAGGTGGTTGACCGCAATTACAAAGATGTATGTGCATGCCTCGAGCGTTAGTCCGCAGTGATTGCCCATCAAGGGACCATGATGATATAGACAATATATGTTTGCAATCTGGACTATATCGACTGAATTTCTGTGCCAAATATTTCAATTCAGTTTTTCTCTCATAATCAGAACATGTTTTATCTAATTACGAAACAGAACAGAAGGACAATTTATGCAATCAGGAGTTTGACCCCATAGAGCAGCCCCCTCGGCTCCTGTGCGACCTCTTGACTGTTTGTGTATTCAAGCTTCACCGACACTGGCAAAAGGGCTTCTCATAACTGTCGTCCCTGTGTACGACTATGCTGTGAGGTGTATGAATTCAAAGCGAAGTTGAGAAACCACCTCGAGTTGTAACTTACACCTGTTGTTCTACTTAGCTCGCGCCGCTCCTCGCTTTTGACAACCTATAGCTTACGTTGACACCTTTATCATCGAGATCGGTTGATATTGGAATGGCTAGGCTCTGATCCTTCCTGATTGGTATGGATGCCTGTCTGTATAAATCCTTCCACCCGAGGATGACTTTCCGGGACTCTTCACTTCCCCTTAACTTCCTGGGTAATTGATCCACTTCTGGCTATGATTTCTGTTGAGCTGCTCCAGATAATCGCAGCTGAGCGACAAACAGCAGCACAATCGGCTGGTACGATAAAATCGCACTCATCATGTCACATACAGCAAATTATTCATTTTCCTTTAGCGGGGGCCTTGTCCTTGGTTTTATTTGACATATTGCTTACCCTCAATGCGGAAGTGTGTGCATCCTTACGGATGTTTCTTGTTTAATGCTGTCCTGACTTTTTTTCTCTAGAAAGTCTATGTTTGGATGTTAGACATTTTTATGGAATGCATGAGTACCTACTGATCGGATATCTTCCAGAGCACCTTTTTCAGTCAAAAAGTTGTGCTATCTTACATGCCGTTATGTAGCACTTTTCAATCTTTTGTGAGCACGACCTTTCGCTTTCAAATCACCATTGATTCATATCAAACAGATTGTTGTTCCTAGGTACGCTCTTTTAAACATGAGGCTGCACGCTATGTCAAAATATCACAGTATATTCGAGCAAAAATGTGAACGAATACGTAAGTCCACGACCTGTAAAAGTACTTCTGTCATTGACTATTGGACCATATGGATTAGTTGTCCGTTTTTTCGTCTTACTTTTTGAATTCTACCACACCATTAAGCCATTGGGACAGGTGCAATGCTTGGGGCTGGTATCTCTACATGTGCGTCCTGAAACGTTATAATTTCTTCGACCAAACTCAACACATATTCCAGAATAGTTATATTAATTTCCTCGGGATCCTGCCAGTATCTGCTGGCCCTCCGCCTCGACAAATTATACCGTAATACTAAACACTGTACGCTTATTACATGTGCTTGCTCTTCAATTTCACTCACATTTTATATCACAGTTCGCTCACTTCTGATCGTTCTTTATACATGTTGGGCCTCTTTTATTCCTTCCATGACTTGGATTTTACAATTTTACCGATTTTTTTTCACTAGGTGAAATGGTGGTATGTCCCTGGCGAAATGGTACTCTAGACTACTCAATGCTAATAGCTTATGATATACTTTTCAGTCTGAAGGGGTATTTCTAGCATTATTCGCGGCTACCTCAAGGGCGGTACCACAGCCAATATCGCAAATGCTGGGTTGTTCTTACAAACGACCTCCACGTTTATTCGTCATATTATTTCCGTGAGCCATCTTCATAAATTTGCAGTCACCTCATTGGTCACTCAATATTTGAACATATAGGCTGCCGGAATTGCTCCTGATTTGTAGGTTAAATCGCAGGCGTTTGTAATTTTGAGCTAACACGATACACTTTGTTACGTGATGGAGGCCTATACTTCAGTCTAGCTCTGTACAAATTCCTGCGGCACATGAGGGAGCGGTCAAGCATGACCGTATACTCTGTGGTCAGGGATAGCGGAAGAATCAGTTCTTTACTTTCTCTCCTCCTTCGTGATGGTGTACTTTTCTATGCTATGTGAGTTTCCATCAGTGTTCCCAGAAATTGTCTAATCTCTGTTTAGGATCTTGGGTGATAAAAGATTAAAAATATGACCTATGTTATTTTCTGAAGCATATCTTTTTTTATAGTTTCTATTCTCATAACTGGTACACTATTCTGGGGTGAATCCCATGCGCTGGATGGAACCCCGTGAGTGACCTGTTCTACTTCTAGTTTCTTACGCTCAATTCTTCTGTCTTCAATTTAGGTGGATTATTGCATGTTACTCAGTCACGGTATGCGTAGATTCTCTTCGTTTTTCTGATATATTAACTCCTTCTTAGGGGTCCCGACTCTTCCTCATGCTTCGTGGTAATTTACAAGATGGAATTGGTATCTATCGCCAAGGTACTGAGCTTCGGGTCGACCCAACGCGACGAAACAACACGATTGAAATGGAGGACATTATATATCGAGACACGGCCAGGTTACAGCTCTCTCGTCCAAGCCACTGAGAGTCATTCAGTATATAACTACCCCGCTTGGAGGATTAAAATTTTTCTGTCATCCCAGCATGGATGTCATAACTATCATTAGTGAAATGCGAATCTGATGTTAATACTTGACTAAATCCATCCCTTGAGTCTCGCCAAGCGTTTCAAAATGCTCGTTATAAAGGGCAAAACAAGAGGCTTACGCTTTATGCAGAGTGAAGGGACCTACAGGTTCAACTGCCTGCTGTTTATTCAGTTTTAAGATATCAATCATTGTTGTTGAGGGAAAATCTAATACGCTTCAACTTGGGCCGCATTTTCAAACCCAGCCGTCACAGATGTGTGACTAGATGTCACACCAGAAGTTCAATAGGTTCGAGCCCCCGCCTATCGTGGAGAGCCGTTGAGCTCTTCAGTTGAGGCCCATATTTTCTTAACTTCTAAGTTTCCACTAACCACTAACCTGCTCTATTTCTCGTTATTTGACCCTTTCCGGATTGCGGAACAAGTCCGGATTTCTTTCACGAATATTACGATAACCTTGCAAGGGATATACAGCGTTGACTAGTCTTTCTCGTGCCCATTATGTATTCTCCAACTCACCGGCCCACTGGGTCTACTCTCAGCACAACTCCCCCAGGTGTCGAACGGCACCGTCGCATGTCCTCTCCTCTTCCACCTCCAGCACCATTGGATTTGGTGAGTGTTTTACAGTTCACTTACATTTGTCCTGTTAATAGGTTTATTGGAAGCCTGAACCATCATCTCATCCCATACCCCAGCCCAGTCCTTCTCGTTCTCCCTTACGAAACATAGTCACAATGGATCCAGTTACGGGCACACTGAGTGAAGACGGTTCTCCAGGTCTTGCCGATGATAATGATCCCTGGGGCATACGTGATAGAGATCGAATGAATCATTCCCCGTCACCTTCGATCACAAAATTCGCATCTTCATTTGCGCAGCGTGTTGGTTCACTAGTATCTTCTGTTAGCCCTGGATCACAGCCTGGATACCTTCCCACGGAAGCCGAATTAGAGGCCGAAGCAGAGATGCAACGGGAGCAGAGCAGACGTGAGGCTGAGCGGATTTTAACCCAGGAGGCCGCGGAACGCAAGAAAGTCGAGGAAAGGATGCTTGAGATGCTCGAAGCTTCCAGACGGCGTCCGACCCGGGCCCAAACAGCCCCATCCCCAGGAGGCCCTCCTAGTCCAACACCATCCGACAAAGGAGGGGGTAGTGGATGGTGGTCGGCTGCAAAGAACAAACTGACGCCAACGAAGGAACTTACACCAGCTCAGCAGATCGTTTTAGATACAAAGGCGCGAGAGAAGGAGAAAAGAAAGTCGAAAGACAAGGAATGGCCTTCAAGTGGGAGAAGCAAATATCATGATCCGTCGTATCAATCGCTGTCGCTGCCGCCAGGTGCTAGGCCGCCAGGAGGCATGGTCGGTGGAGGGGGTAATGTTATCCCGGGTTCCCCAGGTTCTCCTACGCCACATTCCGGTCGCCCAGTGAAACAACTTATGAATTCGCCTTCACCCTCTCCATCAAGAACTCCAGATCATTCTCCGGTTCGTTCACAGTCCAACAAGGATATGGGGCTTAGGCATCCCCCACAACATGGGACGTCCCCAGCCCTTTCTGCTGCATCTTCTCGGGATACTGTCCCTTTATATGCCCAGTTCTCCAATCAAGGGGCCCTAGATGTACCTGGTATGTCAATGTCACGTGATATACACCCTGTGCTCGATGCTAAATACCGGATCAGCAACACTTCTGACTATCGCTCGACGATTTGAGAAGCTTGAGCGATGGGCCGTGGGACACGTGCGGGCGCTGGAGGAACGTATGAGTGACGTTGAGAAATGGCTTGTGGATAAGGAAAGAGAACGGGAAAGGGATGCAGCGTCGTCTAAACTGTCGCTCGGTAACCAGTCCGACATATCCCAAAGAACTGGAGAGAAAGAAGTACCACCCACACAGCAGGTCGTGCGAGAAGTCACTATTGAGCGCCAAACAGTGGAGATCGACACGGAAGTCAAACGTGAGGTCAGCGAGATGAAAGACGAGTTGGGCGAGCTTCGGGGCCGCGTTGGCCAGCTTGGGCGAGAGATGGCACGCCTTGCAGGCAATTCTTCTACTGCCGCCTCACATACCGTTGACCCGTCCGAGGCATCAGGATTTGGAATTGAGAGGATCATATCCCCTGAGACTACTAGCCCCAATACCCCAGTAACGCATAGTCTACCGACACTGTCCTCACTTGCAGATCAAGACGGTCCCCAATCCCCTTCTGCACACTCTATTGTGCAGTCAGAGACTGCAAGTATCATTTCAACTAGTACTGCCACTCGCACCAAGTTGCCGTACCCTACCGGTGACTACACTTCACCTTCACCTCCTAGTTCTCCACGACCCTCAACTACACAGAGTATTGGCAATTACACAGCTAACAACGCATCCTCCAATATATCTCGAACGCGCCCGATGTCGTACTCTGGCCTTCCGATCCCTCAGACTAACTTCTCGTCCTCGGTAGGGCTTCCTCGGTCGTCTGGTACTGGTGGCTCTGCTTCTGCATCACCCTCGTTGCCACCACCATCTAGCGCACGCCCTTTATCAACCAGCCCCTCCCCGAGAAAGCGGTATACTGTTGCTCTCGGGCAGCCGCTGTCGTCCTCACCCTCAACGTCTTCTGCCGCTCACATGCCCGCCGCTGGTGACCTTCATCCCCTTGTTCTCGATCAGAAAAGGGTGGAGTTCGGTGAAGGGCTTTTTTCAGACCCTCAGCCTCTTGAGTTGCAGACTGCGTTCTTCAGTCGCATTCCGGGGGAGAGTGACGCTGAGGATGAGGTCAAGTCACGACAGTCACAGGATGAGATCCCCACACACGACGACAGAAGGGCTGAAGATACAACAACTCTGCATCGACAAGAAACTATCGGGAAGACGCCCATTACGCTGTCGAGACTCTCGCTCTCTCCTCCACCTTCGCAGAACTCTTCACCAAGCAATGCGAGCAGAAACACCAATGGGATGCAGCATAGTTCCCCGCGGTCATCGTCTTCTAATCCTCGCATCCGTGCCCAATCCACGTACGGCGTTCCTGGTTCTTCTGCATCCTCAATATCTTCGCTCTCCCGCCCTGGTTATAGCTCGATATCACCGTCCCCTAGTGGGAGAGAAGGGGAAAAGGATGAAAAAGGCTCGTGGAAAACACGATCGCGAAGCATTGATCGGATAGGGTTAGGTATTGATGCGGGGCACGGCGTTGGTAACTTCGTGGATCCCCTCGTTATCAGAAAAAAGGAGAGGGAAAAAGAGAGGGGAGTGATTACGCGAAGTCCTGCTGTGGGAAGCCCCGGAGGGCCGAGGGGGAGAGTAGCCTTTGGGGATTTGCTTGCGTTTTTCGACGGAGAGAAGCAGTGATGTGCTACTTGGTTTCGTCTTGGTATTGGTTCCTTGGTTGTGCTGTTGTTGCTAGCCCGTATACCTGTTCATGATTGGTCATGACTTCTTTTCGCCACCTGTGTAATGTCCACCTTGCGTTATGCGTGACTCTACTAGTATATAAAGTGGGTGTGATAGGCTGTACTAGATTATTAATGTAATGAAAACCTAAATAGACGCTGCTGGTACAGTCTGCGCGTCGGAAACGATATATTTTCCTCGTGTATGCTAGATTGACGAGGTTGCACAGTCCTTCGGCAATTTTTATCTAAATAAGGGTGTCCTGATCTGATGAATAACCAAGAGATTCCAAATCTTGAAGTGATTTTGTCTCCTCATCCGCAAACCATGTGTCCACCCCGATGATGACGCTGGAAAGTGCGGTGCCTGACTTGCCCGAGGCAGGTTCATCTTCCCATTGAGTAATAATAGAGGGATCTCTAGATGCTGCTTTTCGAAGATTTAACATGATGCGTTTGGTCAATATCGAGTGCAGCATGCGCTGCATCCTGCCAGTCATGAGTAAGGATTTGGAGGAAGAATCATTACATGAACTAACAGTGCGAAGGATGGTCCGGGGGTGGGCTATACGACGAATGTTGATAAGTAATATGTGAGACATTAACGTCGTGATACAGAAAGAGGAAAGAGAAAGAAACTTACTGACTCAAGGATGACAAATATATTTATGACTGAAAATACTTCACGTCCGGACGCATCAGACAAATACAAACTCGATTAAAGACATCCCATACAACTTACAGATAAGGTAGACATAAAACAGGACACCTGAAATAGATGATTTAGTCAGAGGGTAACAAGGTGGAGTTCATTTTCCAGTCTCACCATCACGGTGCAATGTCAGCAACAGGGGTGATTTTTTGGTTAGCACTACAATACGCCATGAGCTATACCGTCGCTGCTTCCTTCTATTGAACTCGTTGGTGCTCACTTTGGGTCCTCGTTTTGAAAGTGGTCAATGCTAGAATGACTGAATAAAGAATGAAGGTGAGGCAAAGTGGATGTCCAAGGATGCAAGGCTTACTTGATTCAAAGAGCACAGTGAGTATGAAGCTGAATGAGGCGCTAGTCCCAATGTTGTGTATCAGCCAACAAGTATCCACCCCCGGCCTGGGATTTCGCCCGACTAGTAGCCCCTTGAGCCATGAAGTTCTCTCATAATATTGAGACAGCCTACATTTCTGGTAACGGAATGCATCGCCCGCGAAGACGAGAGATGTAATGGCCATGGTCATAACTATCGGAGACAAGTAAATGACTACCTTGCTGCCTCTTCCCCAAAGGGCCCATGTCCTAAACACCATGACGACTGTAGTTCAACAATGAGACGAAGATAAAAGGGTGTGGCAGGAAGAGAACCTACCCTCTGAAAGTATGACACCCAATATGACAGACCCTGGTGAAAGAAGCATGAGTTATGACATGGTTGGACAAAGTATCGTTAGTACGAACAGCTAAAAAATTTGTAGAGAAGGGTACAGCTGGAGACGGATAGACTGGCAAAACTCACTGTCAAGCCAAATGCTTAGATCGTTTGGGTAAAGCATTGCAGGGAGTCTACTCACGGTAGGAGATTGTTACACAGTCGACCCATGCAGAGTAGGTTGTGCCAAAATAAAGCACCTTTCCTAGACTCCAAGGCGATGACCAAACGAGCTGGATTTCCAATCCTTGAGTCAAGATGTAATCGTACAACTAGTCGGATTCCCATTAGGTCCACAAGTGAGTTACGCATATGTCTTACCAGCAAGACGATGCTAGCCACTGTACCGCAGTCATAACATACTCAAACAAGACAAGTGCAATTGGTACGAACAATTGGAGTACTGTGAGGGGTCAGAAACACATCACATAAATAGCTTTGATGTAAGAGACTGACCGCAATCATGGCCGAATTCTCAATAGCGACAACATCTTGAATAGTATAATTCATTGCTGATGAATGGGCAACGTAGAAACAAGGGGTCCACCTGGGAGATCGACTAGCGACACAGAATCCAAACACGAGCCACCCTTGATATATCATAACATTGGGCTGTGTAGACAAGCGCTCAATCTCTTCTTTGTCCTGCGAGAACCATGAATAAATGCAAAACACGATGGCAATGATCGAGCATGAGTATTTGACTTGTTAGAAATTTTGATTTGCTAGAAGGGATGTCTGTATTCCATTCGATGATCCGGAGCGTGGGAGTGCCTACGATCCTCCAATAATATGCTACTTACCCTCACACGGACCTAGCCCGTCGTACCTCGGCTCATTTAGGCACATCAAGTCCTGGACCATTTTAGGAACTGCATGAACTGTGCGAGTCCGGACTTGAGACAATATTCGGCTTCGACTACTGATCTACAAAGTTATGGTTAAACTCAGGTATATGATGGCATCATTCTAGATATAAGAAAAGTGATTTTTGGCTGGTAAGGAATTGAGCTCACAGCAACCCCTTCAAGCTCTGAGATACTGGGGTGGCATGATTCGAATACTTTGGGTAAGATTTCTTCAAGTGTGGTGTCATGATGAGCTTGATTTGGACTGAGCTGAGATGGCGAGGTAATGGTGGACCTTATCAGTAAGCTTTTGTCCAGATCTTTCTCCATGATTTTAGTACCATTATACAACTTTTTGTATAAATCGATGTTTTTGGGTAGTCTTCATCATCGAATAGCTGTGCTTATTGATTTGCCATATTTATAAAAAGGTGAACGGTATATGAATACATCCACCTACACATATAATTGCATAGTAGTCTGAACATTGGGTCACATAGGAATCGCAGACGAATGGAGCACAGACTTAAATCCAGTCAACCCGGGGCTCTCGCCGTCTTTAACACAAATCGCGCAGCGCATTTCCGAACTTTCTTGGAGAATATTTTCGTTTGTTATGGGCTTGAACAAAATGAACTGTGAACAAAAGTTCAGTGACAGGCTTGAATCCATCACAAGACTTTTATTCACACCATCTCCAAAACTCTCAAATGGACGCAATGTATGAAGGATATCCCGCAGGGAACATCAGCCAGCACCTTTGAAATGTCCTCAAAATTTCCAAAGATTTTGAATGAATCTGTTAATAATTCACAGAGCTCCTTTGGCTGTTCGTGGCCGCGGAAGAACATATACGTTGTTGGCGTAATGACGTGAGTGAGCCTAGAACGCACGTAGCCGTTAGAATATACAACTAAAGTGAGGCCTTGCTTCGCAGCTTAGCCACCCCGTCCCATCTACTTTTCGTAAATTTGAAAAAACTTAACCCTAACCCTAACCTTGTTCATGTTTTGGGAGCCGAATTCTCCTCAAAAAAAAGGGGGGCTTGCGACGGTTGAGCTCTTTCGGTTGAAACGGGGGAGGTATCTAGTGTGTCTCTCTATCTAAAGGTAGCTGCGTGGCCTCGAGAAAAAGTTTGGGGTGGGGGGGCGCGCTCGCTGTGCCTCACCAAAATATTGTGTACACGCCTCAGCATTGGTCTTGTGTACTTGAGTTTATGGAGGCTGAATTCTTCTGACATGCTACAGTGTCTTTCGAGCAATATTATATATCCCATGGCTCGTGCTAGATGATTTATACTAATATTTTTATCATTTTCTGTCTATTTGCAAATTTACAGATAGTACTTTTATAGTCTCGAAGTTAGAAAATCTGTACTAATGAGCCAAAGAATACATGTTTCTACACGCACATTATCTATTTCACTTCAAATTCGACTAGTATCTGTGCATCAAACAGTTGTTCCTCGATAGCCATAGGTAGGCTGAAACACCACTTAGGAGGGATTGGAAGCTTCACAGGACGTGATCAAAACATTATGGAACATACTCTGCAGAATTTGTCTAATTAAACGACATCGTACATCCTAGCTTCCCGATGCGATTCCGGAAGACGATTTTCGTCAAGCTCGGGTTCGCTCTCCATTTCAACGCTGTGATCGCGTGGAGGACAATTTTACTCAGTAACCGATACAGGTGCCATATCCAAAACATCACCATCCATCACAGGTCAAGGTCTATACACTTGTAACAGCGCAGGAACTATTTTATATATTAAGGTCGGGCGCTACATGGACCGCATGAAGTAACAGATGTGCGACTGAAGATCTTGACAGGACATGATCATAGTATATATGACATCATATGACGGGTTGACAGGAGCTTTCCGGTACGATTCCAGGGAGGGATTTTCATCAAGTTTTGATTCATTTTTGATCTCCGTGTGGCACTAGCCCACATGACCGCGGACAGTAATCCTCATCAGGTGAGTGAGAAGTTTCCAGCGATTCTCTTTGATTGAATCCAGTCGAATCTGAATCCAGCGATCCGCCTTGATCGAGCTCGGTCGAATTCGGCGATTCTCTTTGCCTGAATCCGGTCGAATCCGAATCCAGCGACCCATTTTGATCGAGCTCGGTTGAATCCAACGATCCTCTCGAATCAGTTTCAAGCGGTTTCTGCAATAAGCTTCCCTCTTCAATCTCAGCTAGGATTTCACGATATGGTACGTCCATTTTCAAACGTGATTGCACCCACGGTTTGGCACGTGCCGATAATCTTAGTTCTCGAAGTACCACGAAGATCCTGGCGATTCAGTCAAGCCTGAGCAATACTGGAGCATACTAATCATTTAGGCTCACATTTCTATATCCACTATGAAGCATGACTCCCGCATAGACGGTGGATCAAGTGTTCTGCAGAATGCAAAATCCAGCAACACGGTATTGCAGTCTTGGGTGGAAGGGTTGTGCTGAATCATAACATTACGCCCAGAAATATCCCAATGATAAATACTGCACTTGTGCATGTCGGATATAGCCATAGCGAGGGAGTCTAGCTGAGACGCAAGTGTATCAATATAAACACGTCGCGTGCCAAAATTTACCGTACAAAGTTGAATAATCCGGTCTCGTCCAGCTTGAGCTTTCGGGCGGCCTTCGTAGATGCAAGAATGCCATCGACTAATTCCATAACATGCCCAAATGCCGTCTCTCCACTCGGAAGTAAGCACTGTGACGATTCAGGGATCCATCTTAGATGATGGGATAATAAATACCTTGCAAAATCCGTACGACCATGGTATGCTACGGCCTAATAAATCCAAATAGACCAATCGATCCTCTTAAGAAGCAAGTAGGTCAGATAGCGGGAAAGAAATGCTACCTTGTAACTTTCTCATATGATCATATGCATAAGCTTCGTTCGCCGCCAATTGTGCACCGGGGAGACCTTCAGCATATTGAAAATCACCGAAGAAGGCACCAACGGAAGGTCTAGACCGGAAAAAGCTCTCTTGGAACAGTTTGATCACGACAGGTGCTGGTGGAACATCAGGTAAATCCTTCGAGGTCATGGTGCCTGTCCAAACCTGAGACCACTTCTTAGGACCGACCTGCAGGGGAGTTTTCAACACTAGGCGAGGGATGGTAAAGAAGTGACCTGTGCCCCGCTGGACCAGGGGAGGCAGTTCGCGGGTTCCAGGGGATGGTGGATCATGATAAGATCTCATATATTTCGTTACCACAAGAGAATAGTTAGACCGTAAAGGAGCATAAATCGAAGAATTCCTGTATTCCTCGAGCCTTTCGTGATAAACATCTAAATCCTCCCTGTTATGCGGACGGTTGATGTAAAAAAATCCGCTTTCGATGTTCACAGAGGGTAAATCTGCCATGAGTGATATACCCCGCTCTATAATCTACTTTTTCGTTGTATCGCACCGGAGATCAAGCGAGGGCACAAACAATAGTGGAAGCTTCAAGGTAGGAGAAGTGGATGGGGTGACAAGCGCCGCATATCCAAGGCGGATCTCGAAACTTGAGTAGCTTTTTGTCGGATTGATATCCTGATATACTTATTTTGTCAACCTTTATCATCGCGTCACCATGGACGGAGAATCGGGGTGTTCGCACTTATCGATTGTACACGCCTCAGCATTGGTCTTGTGTGCCTGAGTTCATGGAGGCTGAATTCTTCTGACATGCTACAGTGTCTTTCGAGCGATATTATATATCCCATGGCTCGTGCTAGACGATTGATACTAATATTTTTATCATTTTCTGTCTATTTGCAAATTTACAGATTGTACTTTTATAGTCTCGAAGTTGAAAAATCTGTACTAATGAACCAAAGAATACATGTTTCTACACGCACGTTATCCATTTCTCTTCAAATTCGACTAGTATCTGTGCATCAAACAGTTGTTCCTCGATAGCCATAGGTAGGCTGAAACACCACTTAGGAGGGATTGGAAGCTTCACAGGACGTGATCAAAACATTATGGAACATACTCTGCAGAATTTGTCTAATTAAACGACATCGTACATCCTAGCTTCCCGATGCGATTCCGGAAGACGATTTTCGTCAAGCTCGGGTTCGTTCTCCATTTCAAGTTTGTGATCGCTACAAGGTGCTCCCATCACTATGGAAGACAATTTTACTCAGTGACCGATACAGATGCCATATCCAAAACATCACCATCCATCACAGGTCAAGGTCTATACACTTGTAACAGCGCAGGAACTATTTTATATATCAAGGTCGGGCGCTACATGGACCCGCATGAAGTAACAGATGTGCGACTGAAGATCTTGACAGGACATGATCATAGTATATATGACACCATATTACTCGTTGAAAGAAGTTTTCCGATGCGATTCCAAAGAGCGATTGTCATCGAGTTCTGATTCATCCTTGCTCTCCGTGTGGCACTAGCCCACATGGCCGCGGACAATAATCTTCATCAGGTGAGTGAGAAGTTTCTAGCGAATCTCTTTGCTTGAATCCAGTCGAATCCGAATCCAGAGATCCACTTTGATCTAGCTCGGTCGAATCCAGCGATTCTCTTTCCTTGAATCCGGTCGAATCCGAATCCAGCGACGCGCTTTGATCGAGCTCGGTCGAATCCAGCGATCCTCTCGAATCAGTTTCAAGAGGTTTCTGCGATAAGCTTCCCTCTTCAATCTCAGCTAGGATTTCACGATATGGTACGTCCATTTTCAAACGCGATTGCACCCATGGTTTGGCACGTGCCGATAATCTTAGTTCTCGAAGTACCACGAAGATCCTGGCGATTCAGATCGAGCCTAAGCACTATTGGAGCAGAGTAACTATTTAAGCTCACATTTCCATATCCATTATGAAGCATGACTGCCGCATAGAGGGTATACCAAGTATTCTGCAGAACGCAAAATCCAGCAACACGGTATTGCAGTCTTGGGTGGAAGAGTTGTGCTGAATAATAACATTACGCCCAGTGATATCATAATGAAAAATATTGCACTGGTGCATCTCGGATATAGCCATAGCGAGGGAGTCTATCTGAGACGCAAGTGTATCAACATAAACACGTCGCGTGCCAAAATTTACCGTACAAAGTTGAATAATCCGGTCTCGTCCAGCTTGAGTTTTCGGGCGGCCTTCGTAGATGCAGGAATGCCATCGACTAATTCCATAACATGCCCAAATGCCGTCTCTCCACTCGGAAGTAAGCACTGTGACGATTCAGGGATCCGTCTTAGACGATGGGATAATAAATACCTTGCAAAATCCATACGACCATGGTATGCTACGGCCTAATAAATCCAAATCGATCAATCGATCTTCTTAAGAAGCAAGTAGATGAGATAGCGAGAAAGAAATGCTACCTTGTAACTTTCTCATATGATCATATGCATAAGCTTCGTTCGCCGCCAATTGTGCACCGGGGAGACCTTCAGCATATTGAAAATCACCGAAGAAGGCACAAGCGGAAGGTCTAGACCGGAAAAAGCTCTCTTGGAACAGTTTGATCACGACAGGTGCTGGTGGAACATCAGGTAAATCCTTCGAGGTCATGGTGCCTGTCCAAACCTGAGACCACTTCTTAGGACCGACCTGCAGGGGAGTTTTCAACACTAGGCGAGGGATGGTAAAGAAGTGACCTGTGCCCCGCTGGACCAGGGAAGGCAGTTCGCGGGTTCCAGGGGATGGTGGATCATGATAAGATCTCATATAGTTCGTTACCACAAGGGAATAGTTAGACTTTAAAGGAGCATGAATCGAATAATCCCTGTATTCCTCGAGCCTTTCGTGGTAAACATCTAAATCCTCCATGTTTTGCGGACGGTTGATGTAAAAAAATCCGCTTTCGATGTTCACAGAGGGTAAATTTGTCATGAGTGATGTACGCCGCTTTATAATTTGCTTTTTTTTGTTGTATCGCACCGGAGATCAAACGAGGGCACAAACAATAGCGGACGCTCAAAGGTAGGAGAAGTGGATGGGGTGACAAGGCGCCGCGTACGCGGAAGGCGGAGCTCGAAATATGAGTGTAGCTTTTTGTCGGAATTAGCTACGCTGACCTATCCACCAACAATAAGCTGATATCCTGATATAACTATTTTGTTAACCATGGACAGAATCGGACTTATCGATGGTCTGCTGATTAGTTGGATGAGTAAAGATTTGGACCTGCGACGTCAAACTCAATCAATGTTTATCATCCATTGGAATAACTGTCTTGGAACGCATGTATCTACTCACACATATATAATTGCATGGAGGTTGAGCTTATAGAACAAATGTCTCACAGACCATCTGACTGACCTACTCAAACCCAGGGCTGGCATTTCCAGACTGCTAATGTTCAACCCCTGCACAGTAATTGTTATGCACATCTACCTGGTCATCCCAACGATCTTCTCACTTACATGGTGATCCTACTTCAGACACTCTACCAGATATTAGTACACACTCTCTTAATGATCCAACTCACCATGAATCTCAGGAACCACTCTCTGCTGGCACTTTTGAGGAGGCACTCATGTCAAGATTGCAATATTTCTTTGGTACTCCTAGAAAACACTTTGTTTTCATCACAGTTTTTTAGAGAGTGGTAATGTTATGTTTTTATACCACTTGTTATGTTCTTGGAAAAGTATACTGACTGGCAATTGGCCTTCATCACAAATCTACAGTGAAACAAAACAAGACTAGTAGCAGTTCTCATCTGTAGTGACTTGGAAAACATGACCAAAAGGATGTGATATACGTCTCACTCTTCTTCTCATTAAATTAAGAAGGAATTATGCCATAATCCAGAAGTGCAAGGTAGCAAAGGAAGGCCAATGTATGACGTGCACGTGCATAATTCACGGAATTATTGGCTGATTTGATGAGTTTGCAGTTGTGAGGATGTCCATATTTATGTTCAGTGCTACCATAGCTTCCTGCGATGTCCAAGGATGTCCGGAACCAGCCCCTTGGCTTATCCCATATCAATCCGAAATGAGTCACCGAATCTGACAACATAACATAAGGACATCTAGCATTGAAAACGTATCTATGAGACATTATGTGAGTTCATTGAATGTCCACCATGAGTTGTTGAGCCGTATAACTCACTTTCGGACTTGTGGAATTATCTTTGCCATTTCTGGATTATCCTTTTTAGATATGGCAGGGATTTTTGATGTAGTCCTGCACCGTCGCATGTGGCTATCCCACTCGGTTTCATTCAAGCTTGTGATTATCTGAAGCATTATCAGGGAGACAGAATCTATGGAAAGTGACGCTAACCTTCTCTTCATGGATCACAAGTACATGCTGATCTGCTGTGATGCTTAAATCCTGATTACCAAGCATTAGGGTGTGATCAATATATAATTCTAGATCATTGCACACATAAGCATATTGATGTAGCCTCAAGTTCTGCTTTACTTGCCTCCAGAGCAGCCAGGTGGTTTATATTGAGCTCTGATGGACACAGTCTTGCGCTCATTATCAGGAACATGCTGTGCATCATATACATTGGACAGTATTTCATTAACAACCTGGACTGCTGGGACCAGGATGTTAACCAAGCATACATCCCTGTAGTGTAAAGAGAGGTCAGGGAGTCATCAGTAAATGCGTGGACATGTGCAGAATTTGATTACATACCAGACATCCCCTTCAACGACAACCCTTTTCCTAAGTGGTTCGTCATAGAAGTAGGTCTGCACACTGTCAACTGCGGTCATAAAAGCCGATGATACCGCTCGCATCTGGCTTGCTGAAAAGTCCAAGTTCTGGAGGCCAATTGGGTCATCTGAATACCGTGAGTTTGAATACGCGCTTTGGGAGGAATGACTCTGTCTTCCGGGTGTGTGAGGTTCTGGTACTGGTGCAGACAAAAGTTGGGCAGCAGATTTCAGCTTGTTTGAGTTCATGACAAATGAAATCTTATTGATGAAGATTTCAATTTCTTCTGGATCATCTGTATTAATCAGATCCAGGAGCTCCTGGCCGTAGTTGTCTTCTTGGTCTCCAGATAGGAAAATGGCATGGAATGCATTTTTCCGAGTTTCGTCATCAGGTGTTTCTATAAACCTGTCAAGAAAATAAAGTGCTTTTCTAGGAGTGCCAAAGAAACGTTTCAATCTTGACATTAGTCCCTCCTCAAAAGTGGCAGTGGAGAGAGGTCCCTGAGATACATGGTGAGTTGGATCACCAAGAGAGAGCGTACCAATGTCTGGTAGAGTGTCTGAAATAGGATCACTACGAAACGAGAAGATGCTTGGGGTGGGTTGGGATTGACAGTGGGTAAATGTGCATAACGATTGCTGTGCCGGGGTTGAGCACTAGCAGTCCGGAAATGCTGGCCCTGGGTTTGAGTTGGTCGGTCAGATGGTCTGTGAGACATTTGTTCTATGAGCTCAACCTCTCAACACCATGCAATTATATATGTGTGAGTAGATACATGCGTTCCAAGTTATTCCAATGAATGATAGACATCGATGGAGTTTGACGTCGCAGGTCCAAATCTGTACTCATCCAACTAATCAGCAGACCATCGATAAGTGCGAACATCCCGTTTCTCTGTCAATGGTGACGCGATGATAAAGGTTAACCAAAATAGGTATATCAATATATCAGCTTATTGTTGGTGGATAGGTCAACGCAGCTAATTCCGACCAAAAGCTACAATCATATTTTGCGCTCCGCCTTCCGTCACCCCATCCTGAAATCCTAGCTGAGATTGAAGAGGGAAGCTTATCGCAGAAACCTCTTGAAACTGATTCGAGAGGATCGCTGGATTCGACCGAGCTCGATCAAAGCGTGTCGCTGGATTCGGATTCGACCGGATTCAAGGAAAGAGAATCGCTGGATTCGACCGAGCTCGATCAAAGTGGATCTCTGGATTCGGATTCGACTGGATTCAAGCAAAGAGATTCGCTAGAAACTTCTCACTCACCTGATGAAGATTATTGTCCGCGGCCATGTGGGCTAGTGCCACACGGAGAGCAAGGATGAATCAGAACTCGATGACAATCGCTCTTTGGAATCGCATCGGAAAACTCCTTTCAACGAGTAATATGGTGTCATATATACTATGATCATGTCCTGTCGAGATCTTCAGTCGCACATCTGTTACTTCATGCGGGTCCATGTAGCGCCCGACCTTGATATATAAAATAGTTCCTGCGCTGTTACAAGTGTATAGACCTTGACCTGTGATGGATGGCGATGTTTTGGATATGGCATCTGTATCGGTCACTGAGTAAAATTGTCTTCCATAGTGATGGGAGCACCTTGTAGCGATAACAACGTTGAAATGGAGAACGAACTCGAGCTTGACGAAAATCGTCTTCCGGAATCGCATCGGGAAGGTAGGATGTAAGATGTCGTTTCATTAAACAAATTCTGCAGAATATGTTCTACCAATGTTTGATCACGTCCTGTGAAGCTTCCAATCACTTCTAAGTGGTGTTTCAGCCTACCTATCACTAGCGAGGAACAACTGTGGGAAATATCTTGATGCACTGATACTCGTCGAATTTGCGTGTAGAAACATCTATTCTTTGGCTCATTAGTACAGATTTTCTAACTTCGAGACTATAAAAGCATTATCTGTAAAGTTGCAAATAGACAGAAAATGATAAAATTATCAGTATAAATTGTCTAGCACGAGCCACGGGATATACAATATCGCTCTAAAGACACTATAGCAGGTCAAAAGGATTCAGTCTCCATAAACTCAAGTACACAAGACCAACGCTGAGGCATGTCCATATAATTTAGTTCTGAGGTATTGAACTGATTGTGCAGCCTAAGTTGAACAAGACTCAGAAATATTGTGAGCTTGCACCCTGTTAGCATTATCCAAGTCATGCTGTAGTTGAATTTTCCTTGTTGAATTGCAATGGATTCTCAAGTATGAATTGATTCATTTGAGGGAAAATTCAACATCTCCTTCTAGTTCTGAGAAATAGATAAGGCAGTATAACTCCAAACATTCTCTCAGACTCTCTAAAGAAAGTCTAAAAACTCTTCTACTAGGAAACTAACAGTGAATCATCACCAGCCACTCACTCACATTTCCTAAAAATCAAAACAATCAAGAGTTCACTCAGAATTGATAAGTTGTGCTATATCTTTGTTGGAGGTCTAGACGCGACAGCGTGACAAACCGTGTCACCCCGCTTTGTTGTTGACCAAATATGGCTCTTGCATAGCTGCAAGAGCATTCTTTTGTTTTCTTATTTTAGAAATCTTATTGTTTTCCTGAATATAAAAGCTAGATAGTTTTTCCTCTTCCTCAGTAGTTTGCACTCAACGAGCAAACACTGAGGTAAGAGACTCGTTGTTCTATTTTGTATTTACTTAACTAACCTGTACACTCTGGTAGTTAATACGTACAGGTAAATATAGTAGTTTGCACTCAATGAGCAAACACTGAGTTAATACGTACAGTTCATAATAATCTTTCAGGTTATTGGGCCCCGGCTCTCTACTTCTATAAACATCTCTTGCTCCGATGTCTACTACAGCACTCACCACAACAGATCTCCTCCCATCCTTGGTGCCTAAACTCATGCCAACTGGCCTGAACTGGACTGCTTTTGCCATGCGCTTCCAGGATGCCATTGAGGCAAAAGGCCTATGGGGTTACTTCGATGGCACTTCTGTTCGCCCTACCCTTAGTGCCACTCCCACTGTTGAAGAGGAATCTGCACTCACCCTGTGGATCAAGGAGGATTGCTCTGCTAAAGCCCTCCTCACCCATCGCATCCCTGACTCGACCCTGATCCGTATCCGTGGGAAACCATCCCTAAAGGACCGGTGGGACCTCATCTCGAAGGAGTTCTCTTCGAAGGGTGCCTTTGCACAGGCTGACTTGCGTACCCAATTCATGGAGTCCAAGTGTCCTGATAAAGGCAATGTGCGTGAATTTCTGGATGACCTACGTGTAAAGAAAGAGGAGCTGGCCACCTATGGTGTTGACATTGAAGAAAAGGATTACCGTTCTACCATCATAAAATCCCTTCCACCTCACCTCTCAGCTTTTGCCTCCAACCTACTTGCTGGCGCAAGACTGTACAGCTCTACAAAAACCATCGACCCTGATGAGCTCATCTAACTGGTTTCTGAGGAGTACGAGCATCATATTGCGCAAAGATTGCGCCGTGCGGGTGGCAACACGACAAAAGTGCATGATAAAGATGAGGCTATGTTTGTCTCACCTAATGGAAAGGGAAAACGCCCTGAGCGGAAGCCACAAGGTGCCTGTTGGAACTGCGGTGACAAGGGACACTATAAAGACAAGTGTCCTAAACCTGCCAAGACATCAGCAAACAAAAGTGGATCCCAGAACAGTAGCGGCACTGCAAACATTGCTGTTGCATCTGATCTCAAATCTGATGTGGCCTTCATGGCAGATGAGCTCTGCGAATCTGACTCAGAACTCATGCAGTTGCTGTCAACTTTCGATTCAGACACCGAAAGTACTGGAAACGGTGAAGGAGACTGGTTTTCTGAAGTCAGCGACGACTCAGATAGTGAATGTGAGCAGTTACCTGATACTGAGGAGAGCGATGTTTTTTCGCTTATCAGTGGTGACTTGGACTGCATTGGCACTGATCTGGATGGCGCACATGCAGTATGCATTGAAGCCATAGAAACAACAGGAACCTCACCTTGCGTAGAGGTATATGACTCAGGTTGCACTATGCACATTATTCCTTACCGTGACGCAGTTGAAAACTTTGTCAATATTACTCTAAGATTGTTCCAAGCTGCGAACAAGCAAAGCTTTAGAGCAGTTGGAATGGGCGAGATGACAGTCAATGTACCAAATAATGTTGATATCTCGAAACTGAGGCTCACAGAAGTCCTATACTCACCTGAAGTCGGCTACACCCTCGTGTTGGTTGGACGGTGTCAGAATCCAATTATCAAAGTTAAATGTTATGAACAAATATATTGTTAGCAATAACATTGAAAAGGTTTCCACATGAGGAAAATGGTGTTCGAAAACGAAAGCTAATCCTACAGAAAAAGTGAAGGGCTTTTGGAACGTTTGCGAAGAAGTGCATGGTTCCGAAGAGATAGATATTCTGAAAGGATTCTATCTCGTGGATTGGATGAACCGTATGGTTCACGCCGATCACACCCAGTATGATTACATTCTTTCGAAGTGTAATCAAATTTAAAGTGATAGTTTTTATAGAACTTACTTCGAAATGAAGTTACTCTTTTTGATTGTTCACGACGAATTGTTAAGTTGAGCAGATCAATCAAGTAGACGTGCAATAATTGAACTAAAGAACATACATGCGAATGTGCTACTTATATACTGGGACGTTCGGAGGCAAAGGCGAATGGGGAGTAATCCGTTAAGGATCGGAAAAGTAGCTAAAGTACATGTATTCTATTTAATGACCATAATGAATAGAGAACAAGAATGGGATGAAACTTGTGGATGAGAAAGGGGTTTAACGAACTAGAAACACACCCTGAAACCTGTTTCTGAACTGTATGTCTTTTCGGATAAACGAACCCTTGTTTCACCTCTTTAAACGACGGTCCTGAGTGACGGGGATGAACTCGTCCACATGTGGAATCGTATGTATTGTTTCCATAAGCTTTTAGAAGCATAGAATTGACCCTTCTATTGAGTTCCTAGAAATAGATGGGGATAGTGATGGGGATAGTGTAGGTGCTTCTTTTCTGAGGGAAGGCCAATAATAGAATCTGGTTTCTTGATTGGGTCCTTGTGATGTTGCTAGGATGATTCAAGGTGTTATGGGTGACGAGGTGTTGGGGGGTTGTAGGTGTGACAAGTCTGCCGATGAAGCGGGTTCCGAAGAGTAGATTCGGAAATGTGATGTTCGGATGGTTTGAATGGTTTGGACGGTTTGGACGGAGGAACAAATCGTAAATCATGATCGTGACAGATGGCTTGACGATGCAGGATTTGATGTGACATTTGCAGACAGCAAGTGTACTATTCGTGAGCGGAATGGTGGACTGGTTGGCATAGTCCCAAAATTGGGACGTGGCCTCTATAGGGTCTCACATGAGCCCGACTGTAAGGGCAACCCTCCTAGCGCCCGTAGGTACCTAGTAGAGGGGAAATCCAAAGAGATATATATATGTATAAGAATATACAGTGAAGGAACTCTCACCTAGTAGAGGGGAAATCCAAAGAGAAAAGTCTAGGGATCCCCACTACTAGTGAAAAAACTATATACGACTACCTAACGCCCAACCAGGGGCACTCCTATGCACTGTCAACCCTACCCGACTCCTATCCCCATAAGGCACTTTGACCCTGACGAAGGTTGGATGTCGGGCCGAAGGTTTGGATCAACTACTTGAGTTCCACCCCGAGGTTGGCTGAGGTCTCGGGTGGTCTGAGGTTTCGGACTAGAGGCCCGAGACTTCGGGTTCGTGCTTGGAGGCTTCGGGTCAAGGACCCGAGGCTTCGGACCAAGGTTCCTGCGCCTCGGACTTGTGTTTCGCATGTGTAGGGGCCTTGGAGATGGAGGGCTGGGTGAAAATAGGTTGTCCCCTGACACCGACACAGCTAATTCGGCTGCAGACGTACTCACCTTGGACCAATTCCATCGTCGAATGGGCCATATCTCACCTGAAACAGCTAGGAGATTAGTGACTAAAGGTTTTGTGACAGGAGTCAAACTTGAAGACTCACCGTTGGGTCCTTTCTTCTGCGAGTCTTGCATATATGCGAAGGCTACTCGCAAGCCGATTCCCAAAGCGATTGAAGGCACCCGTGCTGCCAAATTTGGCGAAGTGATTCACAGCGATCTGTGGGGACCCGCACCAGTTGCAACAAAGGGTGGAAAGTGTTACTACATCACCTTTACTGACGACATGTCCAGGCTGACTCTGTCAGGGGACAACCTATTTTCACCCGGTCCTCCATCTACAAGGCCCCTACACATGCAAAACACAAGTCCGAGGCGCGGGAACTTTGGTCCGAAGCCTCGGGTCCTTGACCCGAAGCCTCCAAGCACGAACCCGAAGTCTCGGGCCTCTAG
>QMFG01003980.1:3378-14838 GCA_003314545.1 Ramaria sp. MG151
CCCTTCTTCCATTTTTTCACTTTCCACCATATTCTCTTACACTCAGGATACAGTTGTCAGCCCCGTTTAAGGCCTCAATGAATGTAAGCCTTAGTTTCGTCACCCCATTTCCTTATCCATCGCTCCCCACCCCAATTCCAATAATTATTCCACAGCATTCTCTATGCTACTATAGCACAGTACTTGTAGTTCAATTAGAAAAATAAGTTTTTAGAACTCATTGACTCACAGGTCGCCTGTCTCTCATTTCCGGATCGCTCCCATCTTTGTCTCTATCGATTCGGGCCACTGTCGACTGTGCGCACCCTGAGTCGCCGAGATCGAGCGCTCGATCCAATCAATATAGCCCCGCATTTCAATTCCGATACGAATCATGGTGTGGACAAAGCCGGCGGTGAAACACGCGGCGGAGTTGGAAAAACATGCGAATTGCCATGCTAGGTTGACGCGCAATGAGTAGAAGACATTGAAACTTATTTCGCATTGAACCTCAATTTTTCACCGTGATGGGCGAGACGACGCACAGGGACTCGTAATTCTAACCCCAAAAGGTTACTCACTCCTCGGGTAAATGATCCATAATTACCGCACAAAAACAAAATGAATAAGTCTTGTCACCATTCGACTGTGCTGGTATACAGGATTCTCGAGACGATGAACGCGGAAATGCGCTACGTGCATAGAGGGATATCAGTCACCATTCGAATAAACGGATTTCGTAACATCAGAGCTTATACAGGTCAATGATTGTAACATGATTTCTATGTATGCAAGTACTATCTATGTAAACTGACATTTTTACCAGAGAAAACACGAGTCACCTCCTTAGCACGATATTCAAGGACTCCTTCCCTGGAGGATTTTATGAGAGCCCGATCGATGGCAATTCAAATATCTGCGTATTAGATTGAGGGGAACGGAATGTGGATCAAAATTCCAGTAACTGATGGATGATACACTCTTGAAGTGGTAAGTATACCAGATAAAAGCAGTATGAAGTCAATTCTTTACTCGCTTTACGTTTTAGTCAGAGAGAGAACTCTTGCCAACATCCTGAAAACTGCAGTGGGGATATATATCTCTTCATCTATAAAATGTACGCAATAAAAATGTATATGATAGGTTTACAAACAGAAACAGGATAATCCCCAGAGTTAGTTTTGATAAAATCTTTCGGGGTAACCACAATCTACAATCTTTAAATATGCTGGATAGATAACGAAAACCTTTACAGGAAAAAAAGGGCCGACATAAATAGAAATAGGACAGAGTAGGGTTATGAGGCATATGCATGAGTTTCCGTGGCAGATGCAGGTCGAGAAAGTGGCCTGAACAGCGGCCGCTGTGATCAACATTGTGTGGTTCCAGATCCTATAGCGATGTTTAATCCAGATCTGAGGAAGTTGATCCTTACTTACCCGACGCGGTCGGCGCAGTCAACTTTGTATCGCCTATATCTCCAAGGGCCCAAGGAAATTCCCGTAGCTCGATCCCATCATCCTCCGCAGTTGGCCGAGGCGCTTCCTGATCATGCATATGATCCTCTGATATCCCGGTCTGGCTCAAGTACGAGTCGCCGAACTCATCCACCACAGCATTGTGGACCCTGTGCGCTGCTGCTTTGAAGCTACTGACGGGAGAAGGGATAGTCGAGCTTCCGTTCGGATATTGGTTCCTCTCTTGCAGAGCCAGGTGAAAGCGGCAGACAATGATTACAGACAGACTGCATGTGATTGATGAGTTGAGTCATGCAAATCATGGGAATAGGAAAGAGATATCCACCAGTTCTGAAGTGGGCCTATAATTCCTTGAAGGTTTGGCTATTCCCATAAGAGAGATGTGTATCAAGGTACTCATTTAGTCATGAATATGCCACTCACTCTCATTACCTGGAATGAAAACAATGCTAAGTATGTTTGGCATCATTCATAAGTAGGAATACCTTCTGTGTGATTGTGTAAGTGAGAGTGAATGTAAGTACAAATCTGTAGTGCAGTCAGATGGATGGAATTCAATGAGGAAGAGAGATCATTACCCATATCTAACAAGTCCTGGTCTGTGCTTGAGTCACATCTAACTAGCTATTAGGACCAAGCACCCACCTTGTTCAATGAGCAGCCTTGTCAATGACTTTTTTTCCCAAATTTCAAGCCCTTGTTGAAGTTTGAAGGTTTGAATGGTGTGTGAAAGTGTCACCAGAACAACAACAGTGTCAAAGAGTATGTTGATGACCCCAGAAAGAGTTATTACTATTATAAATTCTTTAGTGAAATGTCAAAGGGAAACGCAGGGTTTCTTACACCTTATACTTGGTTAGGAAATTTTGGAAAACAGGATGTGAGGACACTCACAGTGATTGTTGTGAAGTGGTGGGGCCACAATTGTTGACAATGGATAGAAACTATAATATGCTATGATTAATACATCCTAGCATCACAGAGGACTGGACTGAAACATACCACTTCAGCTATAATATCACCAAGAAGCAGAAATCCGAGACCTCCCAAGACTGTTTTACTACGAGTGGAGATTGCATAAGCTCTTGCTAGAAGGAGACCTGGATGAGGTGATTTAATGAGTGTCCCTAAATTGAAGAATATGAAAAGTTGGTACCTTGCACTCCTATTGTAGGTGCGAGGACCATAGCCTGTAAAGGCTTAGCCAGGATATGACATGTCCTGCTCTGATATGAGTCTCCCACATTTCTGAACATTGTAAACCATACTAGACATTCATTACTGTGAGCATATATGTTATATATGAGAGTCATAAGACACACCTGAAGTGAGATGGGGAAGAAAGTTACATATACATTGATGACGAAGATAACCTGAGTCCCGTAGCGAGCCAGGATGTAGAGAACGGTGCCCAGTTTCAATTTCCGTTGCCAGATTTGTTGTATCTCAATTGTCAAACCGAGGAGCGTGTCAAACGCGAGCAGGGCTATTGTCAATTATTTGAAAAGCTTGTCATCACACATGTTCGGGACTGCTTACCGGTACCAGCGGCGACAACAAAGTTTAGTGTCATACTAGGTCGGGGCGTGGTGAGGTCTTGCAGGATGCACAATCCCGATCACTTACATATCTGCTTGGGCTTGGATGATAGATGCGGCGTCAGACTCATATGACATTATAGAAGGCCGTCTTAGGTGTTGACGAGTGGTATGAAGCTAGAGTAGTGATCTGAGGACCTGAGGTAGATTAACCCACTGCGCGAACCGTATATATATCGAACTGGCCATGTAGGTTGGCACGAAAGAACATGTGTCTACAACATTATCGATCTGTACCAAATCTTCTTTAGGCCATGTGATTAAAGATGTGCAAGAATACAGATCAGTCAAATAGGACATCAAACCATCAGCCATGGCAACTCGCCTGAGTATGCAACTGACGAGACATTTTTCATGTAGACGAAAAACGAGACCTGACGTGGATTTATTGTCTAGTAAACCTGTTCCGGAAACACTATTGTATGGATCAACCAATAACGCTATAGATGTGCATCAGGAAAACCTAGGCTAGATGGCTACCAATGTACGCAGGGAGAACAAGAAGATCAAAACCTGTACAGACACTGGTGCGCCAAAAAGTGTCTGAGAAAGCAATGCTAGGACCATGTGTACAGGGATGTGCTCAACTCCGCAATCTCAAGGAGGGGCAGAATGAGATCGAATCTCAGGAAATTATGTGGCCGCACGAGATCTCTGTTTCGTCTGCTCTGGCACTGTCTAATCCTGTGCCAAGGGCAAAATGCATGTGTTCACCACACTTGCTCCATGATTCTGCATGTTGGTTGGTGTGCCAGCGTTTACGCAAAGACCAGTGGGCGGATCTGAGTTGCGGACAGCACACAACACTATCACCACCCAGTTGATTCATCCGCCACAATGTGTCATAGCGTAGACAATGCTACTCGCTTCATCCGAGTAGAACCCTTCATCCATATATATATATGCACATAATAGTCGAGCCGCCGCCGGCGGAGCTTGGAGTGGCACCGCAGCCAAAGACCTGGGCTATGGCGAGCGTCCATTATACTGACGACGGCCTGTACAAACTAAATTTGTTACTAACTTCAGCCCAGGCCGAGTGCCGTAGCTAGATATATGGACGGGGTGCGGAAGATCTACATCAGAAGCAATCGGTCATCTTCAAACGTTTCCTCATCATTTCAGGAGTCACATCCATTAGCCACGCACATTGTTCAGAAGGGAGATCTCAGTTCCGTGCGCTCAGGCGCTATCGCATCTCGCGTCAAAATCACAACACCTATTCCAGCATGTCGAGTCAACCAAGCAATGTCATGTTATTTCCACATATTAACTCCGATACACGATGAGCCTCTCAGACTGTTAACAAGAGCTGAGACGAGTGGTTCGACTAATTGCACTCAGTTCTGCTTGATTTATTTGCCCCCCTTCAGTTGCTCTGCCAGAGGCGATCTAAGTTTGGGGATGACAACCAGGGCTATCACCGGGGCTAATTGGGGCATTGGAAAATTGCCACGCAATGTGCCGCGCTGCTGCGACTGCAGCGCAACTGAAGAAATCAGGCAAACATGCTTGTCCATATCAAAGGGAATCAGCTTATCGGAGAGTAACACAGACTTCCTATTCTAGACTATTCTGTAGTTATCACAACAAAACATGTAAGCTTCACCCGCATCGGGGCGCGGATACCAGCTACAATCTATCCAACGGAATTTTACCTTTTTCACGTGGACCGCACTTATCCTATCGCTGGATTCTGGTTCCTCTTTCTTCTTCCCTCTTTCCCCATGTCAGTGAATGATACCGAGGTGGCAATTTGAAACTACAACAAATGCTGGGCCTGGCGTTCAATTTTGTGGAGGTCCTACTTCACCGGTATGGCCCTACGAGGACTAATAATATTGCATGGCAATATACGAATTTCACTTTCCGCCTTATTCATTTACACTCAGGATGTATTTCTCGGCCCCATTCAAGGCCAATCAATGTAAGCCCTAGTTTCTTCATCCTTTTCCTTATCCATCCATCCACACCCCAAGTCCAATGAATCGTTCCACAGCATTCTCTAAGCTTGTAGTTCATAGAGAAAAAAATAGAACCCATTGGGTCAAAGGTCGCCTGTGTCTCGTTTTAGGATCGCTCTCATCGTTCTCTCTATCAATTCAGGTCATCGTCGACTGTCGATTTATCAGCCTGCAAAACACTCTCGCGCACCTGTCGGCGCTTACAGGACGATGGGTAAAAGCTGTGAAATAGATACAGAAAGCCTCTACAGCAACCAACATGTTGTATATAGATTATGTTAGAGCAGGATTCCTGGGGTATATGCATGAATCTATGACGGCATATGTGAACTCAATGCAATTTGACAAGTGATTTGACACACTGAGGAGTCAATTCACTAGCTACCTCAAAGCTTCTTCCTACTGCCTTTCTAGTCTATCTTATTTCCTGGGACCCATTTCCTACAGTTTTACTTTTATTTCTTATTATCCCTAATCCCAATCCTCAACACACCAAGTATATGAACCTGTAGTTACCTGTATGCTCCTTACTTCTGATATCAACTTGATACACCCCTCATTCTTTACCCTCCACTCTGTTCACTGTCACTAGCTACAAGCCCCTGGCTCTTCTGGTTTTCCAGTCACTCAGAACCTCTGAAATACCTCTGAAATACAGAACACTGAGTCAGCCCAACATTAAAGTTGAAGCCAAGTCCTTCTGATCTGCCCAGAAGTCTACCAGAACCCCCAGAACTCATACATCTGTTAAGTGGCTCACTCCAGAAACAATCATTGGCCACCAGTTATGTCATTTAACATCAGTAGAACCCAGCATTTAACACCTTGCTATCCCTTCCTGTTAAAATCTAGACACAGAGGTGACTATCATATAATGTAAATAAATGTCAAAAGAATCAAGAAGGGTTGCTACTCACTTCAGTCTTTGTCACAAAGCACTGAAGTGATTGAGCACTATAACCCCTTACTTATAAGTAAAAACCCAAAATTATGAGAAATGGTATGATAAAATGATTATAAGTCCAACTTTATAGAACCTGTCATATGTAGCCACTCACCAGAGTAAGAGGCTCAGCCTGGAAGTAGATTGTGTTACCCACACAATCTTAACACTTCCATTATCCCCAGCACTAGTTACTTGTGTTTGTTTCTGTTATAGTCACAGGCAGCTATATAGAGGCCTGTCAGCAGACATATCCTAGGCCAGGTTGAGGTTGCCCTTACACAGATGATGATTGCTGATTGACTACATGTGTTTATCAAGTTGAATCATACAAATCAGAAGGATAGGAGGGATACTTGCACCAGTTATGAAGTGGGTCTAGAATTCCTTGAAGGTTTGGTTATTCCTATATGAGATGCATGTATCAAAGTACTTGTTTAGTGATGAATATATTACTCACTCTCAATACCTGGAATGAAAACAATGCTAAGTGTGTTTGACTTCATTTATAAGTGGCAATACCTTTGTTGTGATTGTGTCAGTGAGAGTGAATGTAAGTACAAATCTACAGTACAGTTGATAGATGGAATGGAATAAAGAAGTGAGATCATCACCCATATCTAACAAGACCTGGTCTGTGCTTGAGTCACATGGAACTAGCTATTAGGACCAAGTGCTCACCTTGCTCCACAAGTAGCCTTGTCAATGATTGCCTTTTCTATTTGTCAAGCCTTGCTGAAGCCTGAAGGTTTAAATGGTGTGTGAAAGTGTCACCACAATAACAACAGTGTCAAAGAATATGGTAAGGACCTTACTGAGAATTTATATGGTAAAGTCTTTTAAAGGGGGTTGTGACTGCTTACCAGTACCAGCGACGAGGACAAAGTTGCCATACTACGTTGACGCGTGGTGAGGTCTTGCACACAGTCCCGATCACTTACTAATCTGCTTGCGCCTGGATGATAGATGCGGCGTCGGGCTGAGATGACATTATAGAAGGCTGTCTTAGGTGTTGACGGGTGGTATGTAGCTAGAGTAGTGAGCTGAGGTAGCCCACTGCGCGAACATATCCAAATGGCCGTGCGGGTTGGCACGAGAACATGTGCCTACAACATTATTGATCTGTGCCAAATGTTCATTAATCCATGACGATTAAAGAAGTGTGGGAATACCGATCAATCAAATAGGACATCAAACTCCCCGAGTATGCAACTGAGACATTTTTCATGTATATGAAAAACGGGACTTGAGGTGGAGCCATTGTCTAGTGAACCTGTTAGGGAAACACCTATTGTATGGATCAATCAAGAACGCTATAAATGTGCATCAGGAAAACCTATACTCGATGGGGACTGAGCTATGCAGCGAGAACAGGAGCAATGCCTGTAATGGAACTGCTGGTTAAAAAAAAAGGCCTGAGCAAGCGAAGCCAGGACTACGTGTATAGGGATATGTCCTTCCGCAGACAGCGGTCCGTATTCCCGAGGAGAATGGAAAAGAAGTCGTGAGACCTCAGTTCCGTGCGCCCGAGAGTTGCCGCATCCTGTATCAAGGGCAAGGGACCTGTGTTCACCATACTTATTCCTAAATTCCGAAACTGGTTGGTCAGTGGATGCGAGCTGATTTGCGAACGACGAGCGGTGCTACTCGTCAGTCTGCAGATAATGAACACAATATGCCGTAGTGTAGACTATGGTACTCACCCCATCCTAATGGAGCCCATCATTACGGGTCTCTTCAGTTATCTATGCCGTCACTGCACTCGCCCAAGCGCACAAAGCAGAGCCAGCCTTCACCAAGGGGGTCTGGAGTGGGGCGAGATAGCAAGTGGACGCGATCTGAATTGCGGACAGCGCAGTGCTATCACCGGCGTCGATTTATTTGTCAGTCTGCAGACAGCGAGCACAACACCGAAACATCATCTTGTCGTCATGCAGAGTATCCCCCATCCTAGAAGAGCCCATCCGTTAGGTTTTCTTCGTTTATTGATGCCGTCATTGCACTCGCACAAGCACCCAAATTCCGAGCCACCCTTCACCGAGGGATCTGGAGCGAGACGAGATGGCAATGGCACCGCGGTCAAAAGCCTGGGCCATGACGAGCATCCTTTCCTTGACGATTACAATATGCCAGATCATTCGCTTGCTATTGTGTTCACTTATCAATGGCGTGGGCCTGTGCAACAAATCTGTTTATAACCTCAGTCCAGGCTCGTTGGGCGGAGTGGCGTGGCGTAGGTATAAGGATGGGGCGCGAAGGAATTACATCAGAATCATCTGAAGATGGCGTTCGGTAGATCGGTCATCTTCAAACTGTTTCCTCGCCGTCTCAGGTGTCAAATCCATTAGCTACACATATTGTTCAGCCTTTCATTTTGGCCAAAGGTAATGAGCAGACACCAAAGTCGCACTCTCACCACATTGTTATGCAGAAGCCTGTATCATGTTGCTCTGCTGATCATCCCACCCCATTGATGCCTACCAATGTCTTAAGTACAACCAATCCCCTTACAGTGCTATCTGTCACCTCATTATATCATATATTTGACTCGGATGCTGTATTACTCCGTGATGATACGAAAGAACGCTGTAAATCAGTCGTGATATTGGAACTAAGTACAATTATTTCATTACTCTCACAGGCAGATCGGAGAGGCGAAGCTTGTAGGTTATGTCCTACTTGAGTCCTGCCTGTCTGACTTCTGTCTCCTCCCTTGTTCTGTTTCATCCTTTCATTGTTCTACTTCCCAGTGTCGCGGCGTAGGTCGGGTGTAGGTGGGAAACTAAAAATCCTGTCGTGAAGTTTGGGGAAATTACCAGAATTGATACGCACATAGGGGTCATGATCATGGCGCAATTAAAGTGCCTCTGCATCATGTCTTCGATGTGTCACTCTATCGTACGCTGCATGAGCCAAGCATCTTGAGGATCTATTGATTGTCCAAGGAGCTGCGGACAACGTCACCAACACCAAAAAGAGGACTGCTAGTAGGGCACTTCTCACCGTCAATGAAGCATCTATTCCAAGTAAACCTACAAAGAATGATTTCGTTAGTTTGGAAGGTACTCCAGATTGCACTAGAATAGGCCTCCGCAGGTCAGACAGACATCCCTGAAGCATCATCATGTCATTCTGAGGCATCGATGAGAACCATCACTCGTGATGAGGAGGTGAGCTTTTTGACTACTTTCTAGATGCCACGCAATACTGACGAGTTGGGATTAGATGAGTGTGATTTCGGGTCAGGAGCAAGCACCGTACCCTTCAACGTCGCTCCTGCCCTCCCGTGATACCTGATCAACGAGGCCTAAGTATTGTCCTTCCCTCGGCGGAAGCCTCGTTCGTGTAACGGAAAGAACTGCGGTCAAACCAGCTAAGGGCTTCCGAACCCTTGCTCCTAGTAGGATCTTCTTACACAGATGTCCCCATTCCCCGAGCACGCCGATCTATAACAAGACATATAACATCATCGTTACAATGTAATTCGCTCTCAATTACAGCTATCGCTTTTCCGACCGTGTATCAGTCAACTTGGGAGCATCCGCTATCCTTGGTCTACTGTTCCAGGAGCATTGGCTATGAATGTTACCATATACCTGTGGGTTACCCGTCTCTAGGCGAGTCCAGTCATTCGCTTCTCGTTTGGAACTCGGCATACAGCGGCAGTTTTATCGGGCTCTCGAATCTTAGCTAATCAACCAATGTTTAATAACTTGGCGCCTTTTGATATCTGTCGTCTTGGGTGGTTGACTCTGGGCTGTTGATTGCATCCTTATTACGGTAAAGCGGAAAGTGGAGGCCTGAGCGGAGAGAACGAGCGACTGTATGGTCCAAGAATACCCTCAGGACATGCCTTAAGCAGGAAAACGGCTAAATGCGGTAGCAAGGCTCGCGACTGGGCGTATAAAATGGACAACGATGTAACGGCAGCCATATACAGGGACTTCGATTGCCCCCAACGACTACCACTTGTTCCACTGGATTGAAAAGATTCTTGGGTTAGTGAACCATGTGCAAAAAGACTTTTGCCTCCAGTAAAGGCTGATTTCCACTACCATTCACCACGTTTTGGTACGACATTAGTATCTGTGTAACATGCTTTTAGCACACCTGAAAACACAAGTGGAATGCTCGCTGTTGCCGGTGATAGACCAGGTTTAGAACCTAACTCCGATCGTCAGGCGTCACGTTTTGTCACACTGTAACTTCCCACACTTGTTGTTTTAATGGCGAACGCATATGGAGTCTTACCCTCTCGCGCTATATATCCACATACACAAACGACATGTCCCCAATGTTCAATTCAGCTGGAATTTCCTAACCCTTCGCCGACCCCACCTCCTAATACAGCGCTGCGCGTTCGATGCTTTCAGTGTGGCTCAATTATTACGCACAAGACTGGAGTAGCCTCCTCCTCAGGCTCAGATGGCACTACGCCCAAGCCGGATGGGCAAAAGAAGAAAGGCAGAACGATCGGCACCCAAGAGCGACCGATCGAAACAGGCTACTACGAGATTTTGGGCGTTGAGATCGATGCTACGACAGACGAGATTAAGAAGGCCTATCGTGCGTTGGTCTATACCGTTGGGGAAACTGGAGCAATGTCTTGATAGATATGGGTGTCAGGTCGGCTTGCAATAAAGCATCATCCTGATAAGAACAGAGATGACCCAAACGCGGAGGAGAAGGTGGATTTTCATTTGGTTTCTTCACCAATTCTCTAATACTTTCCCCCAAGTTCAAGCAAATTGGTATGGCGTATCAGGTGTGTTGAGGATGTTCCATAGATTAGAGGCCGCTCTGACTTTGATCCAGACCTTATCTGACCCTGCCCTACGCAAGAAATATAACGAATTCGGATCCCGCGACTCTCAACCAGATGGTGGATTTATGGACCCAGAGGAGTTTTTCAGTCAATTATTCGGCGGGGAAAAATTCGTCCCAATCATAGGAGCTATTTCCCTTGGTCATGACATGAAGACAGCTTTGCAAGACAATGATCTGGAGGAGCCAGGACCGAAGAAACTCAAGAACGACAAAGACATGGCACCCTCTGAAAAAGCAAAGAAAGAGGAGAAGAAACGGCAACAGTCTCTAGAGGTACGCTTACCCGCAGCTAATTTATGTGCTGCCGATTAATTCGGCATTTCGTAGAGAGCAGCAGCTAGAGAAGAACGCGTCAGAAAGCTTGTGGAAGAACTCGAACGAAAACTGAGCATTTTCACCGAGTCGGCTACAGGTGTCGACGACGTGGATGTAACTAGGAGCTGGCGTACTATTTGTGCGTTAGATGCAGAGTGGGTTTTCTGACGACCGTTGCGTTTTTCTTTTTACTCTATCTGATTGATATTCTAATCCAGACAGCTCAAGCACGAATCTTATGGGGTAGAGTTGCTACATACAATCGGATTTGTGTATGTTTCAAAGGCACGGTACGTTCAACAATTAACTCCCTTATGCCCCATTAACGGGTTCATGCGTAGACACCATCTGGCGTC
>QMFG01003985.1:0-14249 GCA_003314545.1 Ramaria sp. MG151
GAAAGTGAAAGTTATCCTTAAGGAAGGTAGAGAAAGCATGAAGATTGTGTATAAGGATGTACTGCTCAGGGCTGCCTGATTGAGTGAGTGATTTAGTTTTGATTTATTTAGTTAGATATAATAGAACTGATAAAGAGGATTAAAAAGACAGAGATAAATGTAGATGTATAGATGGAGGGAAATAGGATGAGTGTTGAGAAGGGATGAATGAATGAAAGTAAGGAGTGAAAGGTGTAAGTACAAAGATTTAGAAAGACAAAGGTGTTACTTCAAGGTAGTTAAAGAGACAGTAGAATTAGTTGAAAAATAAAGATTGAGAAGTGTAAAAGTTCAAGGGAGCAGCAATGATTCACTATCTTGCATCGAAGCTGAGCTTAGCAAGGATTTGCCTTCTTGCAACAAAGCCAAGCACAGCGAGGGTTCGCCTCTTGCATCGAAGCCGAGCATAGCAAGGTTCGCCCCTGTGGCTTCACCACAGGACCTGCCGGGTGGCCGAAGGCCACCAGCGCAGCTAGTACTACAACAAAAATATAATTCTGCATTATAGTTACATAATACTAGCTTTCTTAGGACTGAGCTTCCATGTCTCCACTGCTACCACCCCCGTCCTCCACAGTCTACCCATCCTGTTCGTACCAAAAACCGTTTATGTGATCGTTAGCCAAAAAGCTGAGGTCACATGACTTCGGCTAATGACCATGTGAGCTGCAGTATTTTCTCCATGAAAAATGAAAAGTGCTATGATTCACACAGGAATTACAAAAAAAAACCTTTTTTTTTTTGGATATTTTGACCTTAAAATTGCTTCTAGTCCCTCAGTTTTGTGTTTTTTTTTCTTAAGTCTCTGCAACAAGTCTTAGCAAGTAATATACTAAACATATTCTAGGAGCTAAATTTGCATTTTATCCCTCTCCTAATATCTAGTAGTAATTTAAAAAAAAATGTGCTTCACACTTATGTAAGGGGTTCCCATTCCTGGTGACTTCTACCTTATTATTATTTATCTGCCATGTGAACATCAGATTATGTAATCTATCTTATGGATCAGCAGAGTTGCCTTAGAACTGAATAAAATAGGAAAACAATCACAAAAACATAACTGACTCCAATTCAAGGCTTCTAGCCTTAGAAAACATTTTGTTTACATTTTTATATTCAACTGGTGAAGCATCCCCGAGCCCATGCAAACACAAACAACCACATACACGTGTTCGGACACAAAAGGGCTCACATAGCCAGCGATCAGTAGCCATGTGACTCTGTAACACTTCCAAAATTTAATCTAACTATTGATTAACCATTTTCATTTGCCCCTATTGTCACCAATCCATGACCAAAGCCAAACACTTCCATTTCATTTGGAACAAGTGCCCAAAGCTTTGAAATAAAGTTTCAGAAGTTTTCAGCTCAGTTTTTCTTGTTCTTTCTACTAAAGAAAATTGTTGCACATATGATTTGTAGCTCTGATAGCACACAGATTGGTTTCAAGTGCTTTAGATAGTAATTAGTACCAATTTTGTACTTTTCATCCCTCATGTAGATTCCAACGCCAGAACCACTCCATCACCCTGATATTTCTCATTGATTCACAAGAGATTCACACTAGTTAGCATTTCCCTTAAATATGCTTGTATTTCTTGGTACAATCTAAGGCAGTAAAACTCCACAAAGTCTCCCATATTCTCAATCTCTTGCTTTATATCTCTGGAACTGCTCTACTGTTAGCAAATCGTCACTGGCCATTTGCTTTCATTTCAAGGAATCTATAGAACCAAAAAGCTATCTCATTTTTGATAAGTTGCACTGTTATCACTATCTAGAAAGGTCGTGTTACAGCATGCAAACTTTAAGTGCTGACAATTTGCATCTGCATCAGCACATCCCCTGCATCTCAATACACTTTTCACTTAGATTCAAGAACAAGCGCTTATTGTGCGCATTGAAGCAACTTCATCAAAACTCGAATAAAAAACAAACAAAATACAAAATAAATATAATAAAAATTTCTATCTCTTTTCATATTATTGCTCACCTCAGTGAATATAACAAGTTCACTGAGGTGTTACATCATGTGACTCTAGCTGTATAAGGTAGAGGTCACTACCCCTTACATAAGTGTGAAGCTCATTTTTGTTAAGAACTAGATCAGAGTGGAGGCAGAAGTAAGGCTGGGACTCAGATTAGAGTTGACTGAGGTTCAGGGTCAGGTGCCAAGGAGGGCCAAGGCTTGGTGGTTGAGTCAGGGCTTTGGCTTCAGCTTATGTGCTGTGCCAGCTCAGCATCCTGTCCAAATATTTTGGACAAGGCCTGAGGTCATCTGAAGTTTTGGTGTGACCTTAGCAGAGGGAACATAGAGATTAGAGGATAGAAGTATATTAGGTATCTTAGTCGATATCAGAACTAACTTCCATGTACATGAACTAGTAGCTTATATACAAAGGAGTTCAGGGATTGGGGACCAAGTGGCCAAAGTCAGGATTGTAAGCTATGGGGAGAAAGAGGAAATGCAAGATACAAATAGGTGAAACATGTTTGAGGATGACTGGGGCCTTGGCCCCGAAGGTCCAAAGGCTTGGAGATTGGGCTTGGGATGTGTCAGAATTCAATTATCAAAGATAAATGTTATAGATGAATGTAGTGTTAGTAGTAGCATTCGAAAATGTTTCTATCTTGATGGAATGATATTCGAAAGGGAATGGGAATCCTACAGTAAAAGCAAATGGCTTTTGGAAGTTTTGCGAAAAGGTGCATTGTTCCAAAGAAAGAGATATTCCAAAAGGATTCTCTCTCGTGGATCAAATGAACTTTGCAGTCCATGTCGATCACAGCCAATGGTCTCACATTCTTTTGAAGTGGGTTTAAACCAATATAGATAAGTTTAGAGTACTCACTCCAATGTAAAGTTGTAGTTCAAGTGTGGTTCACGATGATTTGACAAGTTGGAGTAGGACAATCAAGTAGACGTACAATAATTGAACTAAGGAATATACATGCGAATGCACTAGCTATATACTGAAGGGTTCGGAAGGGAGAGTGAATGGGAAAGAGTCCGTGAGGATCGGAAAGTAGCTAAGTGTCAGAATCCAAATATCAGTGATAAAAGATGTGGATGAATGTCGTGTTAGTAAATCTGTTCAGAAATGTTCCTGATGATAATAGAATGATTTCCAAAAGTGAATAGAAATCCTACAGTAAAAGTGAATGGCTTTCGGAACGTTTGTGAATAAAATGCATAGTTCCAAAAAGAGAGAGGTTCCGAAAGGATTCTATCTCATAGATCAAATGAACTTTGCAGTCCATGTCAATCACAGCCAATAATCTCACATTCTCTGAAGTGGGTTAAACTAATAAAAGTAGAGTTGGAGTGCTTACTCAAATATGAAGTTGTTGTTCAAGGTGAATTTTAGGATGAGTTGGCAAGTATGAGTAGAGAAATCAAGTTGACATACAATAATTGAACTAGGGGACATACATGCGGATTGTTTAGCTATATACCGAAGGATTCGGAAGAGAAGGCAAATGGGAATGAGTCTGTGAGGATTGGAAAATAGCCAAGGTACATGTATACTAATTAAAGGCCATAGAAAACAAAGAACAATGATGGAAGGAAAATTGTGAATGAAGAAAAGGGATAATAGACTATTACCAGCTCCTGAAACATGTTTCTGAATCGTATGGCTTTTTGGGTAGAGATAGCCATGCCTAAATCTTTCAGAGAGTCATTATGAGAGTCTAGAACGTCATCGCAAGCTTTGAGTGAATATAAATAACTCAATCCATAATTTTATGGTGAAAGATGGGGATAGTGATGGGGATAGTCAGAGTGGTTCTTTTCTAAAAAAAGAATATGATTGGACCTGACCAATGATTGTTTCACAGGGATTGTTTCACTAGATGGAGTGTTTGAGTCGAAATGATAGATAAAAGAGTTGTTGGATAAAATTGATGGGAATGTGGGTATTGTCAGAATCCAAATAATAGCAACAAATGTTGTGGATGAATGTTGGGTTAGTAAATGTGTTCGGAAACATTCCTAATGGTGATAGAATGGTTTTGGAAAGCAAAGGGAAATCCTACAGTAAAAGCGAATGACTTTCGGAACATCTGCGAATGAAGTGCATGGTTCCGAAGAGATAGAGGTTCCGAAAGGATTCTCTCTCGTGAATTGAACGAACTTTGTAGTTCATGTCGATCACAGCCAATGATCTTACATCCTTTGAAGTAGATTTAACTAATAAAAGTTGAATTGAAGGGCTTACTCAAAAACTGTACAGTTGTTGGTGAAGTTGAGTTTGGAGCGAGTTTGGCAAGTAGGAGTGGAGAATCAAGGTGACATACAATAATTGAACTAGGGAATGTACATGCGAATATGCTAGGTTATATACTGAACCATTCGGAAGAAAGAGCGAATGGGAATGAGTCCGTGATGGTTAGGAAGTAGTCAAGGTACATGTATATTAATTAAAGGCCATATAAAACAAAGAACAAGGGTGGTAGGAAAATTGTGAATGAAGAAAATGATTAATGAACCCACAATAACTCTTGAAACATGTTTCCGAATCGCATGGCTCTTCGGGTAGAACTAACCGTCCCTAAATCCTTCGGAGGGTTATCCTGAGGGTCTAGAACATTCATACCATAGAACATAATGATATGGAATGTCATCGCCAGCTTCCACACAATAGAAACAACTCAATCAATGAGTTCATTGGAAAAGATGGGGATAGTGATGGGGATAGTCAGGGTGCTTCTTTTCTAGAAAAGATTATGATCGGACCTGAGTATTGATCGTTTCACTAAAACACTTCATGTAGTGATTCCTGAACTGGATTGGGTGACCGGATCAAATGTATGTGAAGCCTTGATGCAAGGGTGATTCGGAATTCAGAAGATCCATTCGGAAGGATTGGTTCGGAAGAACAATGATGGAGGTGAGGTGTCCATATTGTGATCGTGACAGGTATGTTGCTTCGGACTTCGGACAAAATGCTTCGGAAGGATTTGTTCAGAACGAGGACGATATGAATGTAATGTCCAAATTGTGATTGTGACACTAAGGTACATGTATACTAATTAAAGGCCATAGAAAACAAAGAACAAGGGTGAAAGGAAAATTGTGAATGAAGCAAAGGATAAACGGACTAACAACAACTCCTGAAACATGTTTCCAAATCACGTGGCTCTTCAGGTAGGGATAGCCATGTATAAATCTTTTGGAGGTTAAGTATGAGAGTCTAGAACACTCATATCATTGAGCCTGATGACATGGAATGTTATTGCAAGCTTTGATGAAATATGAATGACTCAATGAAATAAATTTGTGGTGAAAGATGGGGATAGTCAGGGTGGTTCTTTCTAAAAAAAGAGTATGATTGGACCTGACTAGTGATTGTTTCACTAATTGATGATGGGACGATTCCAGAAATTGTTGAGTGAGGGCATTGTTAGGCAAAAGTGATGATATCAAAGTAATGCTGCTTTGGGATTTGGAAAGGAGCTTTTCGGAGGATTTGCTTTGGAGATAAGATGTCCATATTGTGATTGTGACAGGATGGACTCTGACAATTTTTTTCAAATTACTACTAGATATTAGCAGAGGGATAAAATACAAATTTAGCTCCTAGAATATGTTTAGTATATTACTAGCTAAGACTTGTTGCAGAGACTTTAGAAAGAAAAAAAAAAAAAAACACAAAACTAAGTGACTAGTAGTAATTTTAAGATCAAAATTCCCATGACACCCTGAGACAACCACTGTCCACTTTGTCCTACCCGTCATGCCCATGGACTGCTGTAAAACAGGATGTAGCCCTATCAATGAAATGGGGGAGCAGTTGAGGTATGTCTTCTATCTCTTTATACTTCTCTTGACTTCTACCAGTTAACTTGATGTTTTCTTCTACTTGTGATTTCTTCTTTCTGACTGACTTTAATACACTGATAAGAGTGAGAGAGGAGCAATGATATTGTCCTTGGGAATAGCCCCACTTATATACAAGATGAGAACAAAGCATCAGGAAAGGTAGGAAGTGTAAAGCAGACAGTGGATAGTGAAAAGTGGACCAGACAATGCGTAAGCTACCAAAGTGCCAAAGCATTGGGAAAGGTAGGAAGAGTAAAGCAGACAGTGGACAGTAAAGTGGACCAAATGATGCATAAGCTACCAAAGCGCCAAAGCGCCAAGCCTAACTATGGTATAGCTAATTATGTGACAAGACCGTTTAGAAGAAAGAAACAAAATAGAAGTGAAATCTATAACTAGAGAGCAGAGCTCTCTTACACTGCCACAAAAATGAATTAATTGGTCCAAATCACAAGCTGTGAAGTCTTCATGCAGCTTGTGTCCTGGATGTTGGGACAGCATATGTCACATTGGTGGAATCTCCCAGAAGAGATGGTCAAGCCATGGGTCAGAGCCTTCCAGAGAATGGTCTGGAGGCATGGGATGCTAGTGTCACACTTATATAATATGATCCACTCACCATTACCTTTACTCCTCCAAAAACATATCTTCTGAAGGCTTTGCTTCAAATCCAAACCAACATCATGATGACTAGATCATTCACACATGACAACATCACCATGCATCAGATCCTTTCAATCATTAAGTTGATGTCTAGTGAAACAATCAATAATCAGGTCCAATCACTGTCTTTTCTTCAAAAGAAACACCCTGACTATCCCCATCACTATCTCCATCTTTCCAATAAACTTAATGACAAGCTGACCCTACTTGTCCAAAGCTTGCAATGACAGGTCATACCATCAGACTATATGGGAGAAGCATCCCTGACACTCAGGAACATTATCTGAAGGTTTTGCATGAGGATGTCCCTACCTGAAGAGCCATGGAAACATGTTTCAGAATGTATCCCTTGTCAGTTAATCTTTTTCTACATTCACAATTTTCCTATCTCCCTTGTTCTTTCATTCCTAGTGCTTTTAATTAACATACATGTGTAGAAATCTAGACAATTATCAACTAGATAAAGTAAGTAAGTTTATACAATATGAAATTCTGGGAAAAGAGTACTCACTTCAGTCTTTGATGGTAAAGACTGAAGTGTTGGAGAATCAAAAGGGAACTACATATGTTGAGCGATTATGTTCTCATGCTCTAGTCATAGTGGTAATGAATGTTAAAGGGAAAGAAAAACAAAACAAGAAATATGGGTAATTGGGATGGTAAGCTCACTAGCACTTAAACTTCACAACATATACCTTACCTACATTCCAATTCTCACAGACTGTTTCTCATTTCCCCCCCCTTCCAAACTGTTTGGTATATAGGCAGCACATTCACATGTATGTTCCCTAGTTCAATTATTGTATATCTACTTGTTTGCTTTGCTCAAACCTGCCAGCTCGTTGTGAACTACCCTGAACAAAAGGTTTGAACAACAGCATCTTTAAGTGAGTACTCCAACCTCACCTATATTAACTTAAAGAAACTTAAATACACTTCAAAAGAATGTGATATTACTGGCTGTGGTTGACATGGACTGTAAGGTCCATCTGACTTACAAGATAGGATTCCTTCAGAACATCTATCTCTCTGGAACTATGCATCCTTTCACAAACATTCCAAAGGCCACTTGCTTTTACTATAGAACTTCTATACACTTTTAAATATCATTCTACTACCATTAGTAACATTTCTGATTGTTAACACTAACCATACATTTATCTACAACTCTTATCATTCATAATTCAATTCTGATAGCTGGGTAAATAGAGGAATACTGTAGAAATTACTGGGGGGGATGGAATCCATAAGTTGTGACAGGATGTGACTGTGTGCAGCTATTACTTGCACATAGTCACTTGATAAATTTTAGCATTTATGGAATATACTGAGGTTAATAATTATTGGTAGCTAATACTCTCTCCAATAGAATTATATTTTTGCTGCAGTGTTAAAAAATTTATTATAACTAATTTCCAGGCAAATTCTAGCACTTTTTGTTAAGATCACACAGTCTGGATTCTTTCTTCTTACATTTATATGATCTTTTCTTTTATCAATTTTGTTATCCTCTAATGATTATCTATCTTCAGATGAGACACATTAGACAGTTTCACACTATATTCTTCATTTAGAGTTTCGGAAGTCTAATTTCCTTTAGTACTTATATCACGGTACTTCCCGTTTCTCACTTCAGTGTTTACTCAGAAGACGCTGAAGTGAGTATTTTAGATACTTTTAGATTTTTCTCATAGACTCACCCATTCACAGTTATCTTTAGGTAGTTATCTCTAAACTAATAACAAGAGTGTTTACTCAGAAGACGCTGAATTATCTTTAGTGTCTTAACACTTTTCATTCTTTTGCAAAGAAATTTTGCATTCATGTTGTTAAATGGTGGGTGTCTACTAAGGGTAAATGTCATTTCCAGTAGCAATGTGATTATTACTGGGAGGGGTCACTTAGTATATGCATGGGTTCCAGAGGTTCCAGTGGATGTCTGGATGGATCAGAGGGACTTGGCTTCAACTTTAATATTGCACCAACTCAGTATTCTGTCCCTGCATTTCAGGAATCTGAGTTACCAGAAGACCCAGAGGAGCTGGGGTTTGTCATGGGTGGTGGTAGAGGAGAAAGAGAGTGAAGAGAGATAGAGAACAAGGTGTATTAAATCAATATCAGAACTGGGGAGTATATAGGTAAATCTTGGGTTTATGTACTAGGGGTGTTAGGGATTGTGTTTGGAGATAACTAAAATAAGTTGAAACATGTTTTGTAACTATCAAAGAAAGATTTCTGTAGCATGGAGATGGGAACAATAATAGAACTAGTTATAGGGATGAGAATAAATGTTTTGGAGTAGTTTTGGAACATTCCAGATACTTCCAGAAGGTCGACCAGAAACAGGCCATGACACATGTGATGTAAGTGGCATATTATGTAAAGGTGCTGGTTTCTGGTGACCTCTACCTTAGTATCCTATGATCATGTGCATTCCAGGCTTACTAATGTCATTACTCCAACACTCCCCCTTAAGCTGAATGCAATCCAATAGACTGATACAAATGCAAGAGTTATGGAGCAGGGAGGGCTTTTGTAAGCATGTCAGCGGTCATATCCAGTGTAGGACAATGAATATATTAGGAAACAAGGAAGTTATGCTTATATACGTTTCAATGGCCTGTTCCTAGACATTTCTATGGTTCCAGGCTTACTAATGACATTACTCCAACAGCTTTCCAATGTATTAAGTCAGCTAAGGAATAGAGGACTTTCCTGTAATTATCACAGATCCAGGTAGTTGAAGAGAGCTTCTCAATGGACTTGAAGCCATTTCATTGAACACCTAGTTCAATGGTTAGACTTTCTTGGCAGGCCACTCAGAGTCGACTTATTTTAGCTTACAGACCAGTTGTAACCAAGTTGTAGTTCAATATTCAAGGTCAAAGAGCTTGTACATGTATCTGAAGTTTTATATACACAAAAGGTGGTATCAGACTTTGTTTAAGAAGTCCATTTGAAGGAAAGTTAAGTGAATACACACAATGACAATCCCTGGGAAATGGGAATTATTCCCTACCTGTGGTTTGGAAAGTGGATGTGTAAGTGCAACCTACTCAGATAATGATCCTAGCATCTGCTGGGAGGCTAGACAACAGGATACCACCCAGCCTTGCCTACCTACCCAGGGCCTGACCCAGGGACTCTAACCCCAAGCTTACCCACAGAGAACCAGAACTGGTAGGAAGGTCCAGAAATAAATATATAAGGCTAATGTAACTAGATATGTTGGATGATGATAATGAAGCAGATTAGTACGAGTGCAGTCATCTGGAACCGGTAATGGACATTACCGAATTTCAAACCAACATAATATGTCAGATGCACCAGTAATTATAATAACCTTTGAGTCATATAAAAGCTAGGTAGATAGATCCTAACATCCCAGTCTAATGAATGAGACTGAGATGTAAGTACTTAAATTGTTCTCATCATTAACTTCATTAACATCGTAACTAGTGCGCTTTTATAGGTAATTATACCTACAATAAAGAGTCTAATGAACAAGACTGAGATTGCACTTTTATAGTCATATTTACAGATTATGAGACCTACTTCTTCAACCATGGATCATACACTCCCCGGTACCAACTCTGTGTTATTTAACATTCCCCAGCCTGCCAAGGATGGCACAAACTGGATAACCTATGAGGAGAGGATGTTAACTGCAATAAGTGCATGAGGTCTAATGCATTATGTGGATGGTTGTGCCATAAAACTGGTACCTTATACAGTGGACCCAAATACAGGTACATCCAAGAAGTCAGATGGCTCAACAGCAACACCTGATGAGGCCAAAGAACATGACAAGAAAATTGATGAATATTATCAAAGAGACTCATTGTCAAACAGCAGATATTCACCACCATGACAAACAGGATATTGTTGCATGTCCATGTCAGGGGACAACCAACTTTCACTGAGTTCTACACCTTGGACACCTTCACTTGTTCGAGGCACAGGTCCGAAGTGTGAGAACCTCAATCCGAAGTCTCCAATTGCAGATCCAAGGTCTTGGACCACCTGAGACCTCAGCCAACCTTGGGGTGTGACCCAAACATCGGACCAAACACCGGCCCGACATCCGACCTTTGTCAGGGATGAAGTACCTTATGGGGATAGAAGTCGGGCAGGGTTGACAGCATGTAGGAATACCCCTGGTTGGGCATTAGGTACTCGTATATAGTCTTTTCACTAGTAGAGGGGATCCCTAGGTTTTTTCTCTTTGGATTTCCCCTCTACTAGGTGAGAGTTCCCTTTACTGTATTTCCTTGCATATATATATCTTTGGATTTCCCCTCTACTAGGCATCTGTGAGCACTAGGAGGGTTGCCCTTACAGTCCAGAGACTTGATGGTGCATCCAAGATATGGGCTGAAATATGCACAATCCATGAGACCAAAACTGACTTGGTCCAGATTGACCTGTGACAGAAATTGTAGGAAATGAGATGTGAAGAGGGTGGAGATATCAAGACTCAGTTTGGGAATCTGTTCCAACTTTGGGAACAATTAGCAGGGATGGGAACATCTATCAATGATAAAGACTTCTACGCAATCATCCTTGGATCCCTCCCATAATTGTATCACCCTCTATTATCATCAATAAATGCTGCAGCGCAAATCTCCCAAAAACCACTCACCCCATATGAGTTGGTCAATGTTATCTCCAAGGAGTATGAATATAGGCAATTGGTGAACTGCAAATCCTCAGAGAAAGGAGGAAATGCAGCTTTGTCTGCTAAGACAAATGCAAAGAAAGGTCACACTGGAAGTAATGGGAACCAAGACATTACCTGCTTTAATTGTGACCTGAAAGGCCACTATAAAGCTGAGTGCTGGAGACCTGGAGGTGGAAAGAAGGACAAGGACCATGCCAAGGACAACACAGGAGTCAAGTTCAACTTTGCATTTGCATCATCAGATATGAATACAATTGCAAAGCAAATCAGCATACCTCTTGAATGTTGTGGAGCTATTGTGGATTCTGGTGCTACGTCCCATTTTTGTCCAGACCACTCAAAATCCATCACCTTCACCCCAATCAAACCACAAAAAGTTCACACTGCAGATGGTTCTACCATTAATGCTACAGGACATGGAGATGTGTGTATAGACTTACTACTTAAAGAAAAAAGCACAATGGTAACCCTCAGAAATACCCTATATACTCCAAAGATGGTGTTCACCCTCATCTCAACAAACCAAATCACAGCAGCGGGTTTTGCAGTGCAGTTTGAAGACAAGATATGCAAAATTTTGACTCCTAGCCCAAGGTGTACTATTGCCGAGATCCCACAAGTAGACGGTCTATATACTGTCACTTCACAGTCTCAGCATTACGTGAACGTGCAAAGTCAAAACTCACAGTAAATGAACTACATCAGGTCCTTCAACATATATCCCAACCAGTGGTACTCTATGCTGTCAAAAAGGTATCATCAAAGGAGTTGAACTTGACTCCACCTCACAACCTGAATTCTGTGATGCCTGCACCCAAGCAAAAGCATCATTGTTAACAAAGTGACTACCAGGTTTAGTTAGTAAAGCTAAAGGAACTTGTAAGATAGCTAGTTGCTCACCACTAGTGTCAAGTCAAACACTAAGGGGAGCCAGTCGTGCTACTATACTGATATATATAAGGTGTGACCCCTTTGCCCAGAGTCCATGTCACACTCTGGTGCTGTGACTTCACATGATGCAACAGTGATATAACAAGAAAGGGGAACGCGAGTGTGTGGGCTGGGGATGGATTAGAACAAAGATGGAAAGCTAACAATCATGTCAGTCTTTTCTCACAGAGACAAAGAACAGAGCCAAAACCTACAGAGAACTTGTGCATACAGACTTATGGGGACCAGCCCAAACAACATGTCTAAGGGGATCCCTATACTACATCAGTTTCACTGATGATTATAGTCGAGAAACCATTCAAGCATTGTGAGATGAATATCTCATACCAGCATCATGGAATCCACTTATGAAAAGTACAATTGGATCGAGGGGGAGAATACCTGGGTGCAGAATTTGATAAGTACCTGAAATATCATGGGATAGAATGGCAACTCACTGTTCATGACTCACTGCAGCAAAATGGAGTTGCTGAACGGCTCAATTGTACCCTTGTTAAACATGCATGTGCTATGTTATTAGCACTAAATCTTCCCAAATACCTGTGGGCCAAAGCAATCAATTATGCAACTTGGCTAAAGAATCGCTTACCTTCACGTGCCATCCCTGAACATAACCCCCTATGAACTCAGCAATAAAACCAAATCAAATATAGTGCAAGCACATGAATTTGGTGCTAGAGTCTATATTCACTTACAAGACACTGGTAAACTTGAAGCACAAGCCAAAGAAGCATTGTTCATTGGTGTAGATGATCAAAGCAAGGGCTATTGTTGAGAGAATGAGGAAAGATGAAATGGACACTGATTACTGAGAAAAATAGGTGTTGTGTGATTATTTCACTTATCATTTTCTTTTATTTTTCTTTTCTTTCAGTTATCAGATATTTTCGCATCCCCATGCTTGTCTCAAGCTGCGAGAACTGAGAACACACACACACAGGCCAATGACGTAATGAGGCAGTCATGTTGTATCAACCAATGAGCTGCATTTGCGGTTCATGCAAGATGATGATATACAATCATCATACATGAGGGGGCTACCACCCCAAATGTTTCCAAACAGCGCTGTATGACCTGCATATGACAAGTTGAGGTCCTGGACAGTTGCACATCCAGGGCAAATTTACTAAAATGGGGGCCACAAAGGAACAGAATCTTTACAAGCATATTGTCATACTATGTATAAGACTGAAACCTCCCCTATAGATAGTTCTATATAACATGAACAACTAGATAGAAAAATGTATCACTTTTGACTTCAAGTAAAAAGTCCAGTGCACTTATGAGTCCTTCACTGAGTCTTATTCTCAATGGCCCTTGGGTTTAAGAATACTTCTATTATTCCCTTGATCTCTATTCATACAACTGTTGCTTGTTCCGAGCACCCTTCGACACATGACAATCCATCAACGTGACATGATGTGCCCCAAACAGTCACATCACAAACACATCAACACCGATGAAGCATCGGCTCACACCACAATAAAAATCTATTATTCCTCTGACTCTTAATAGCTATCACATATTCTGGCTGGAGAAGAGACAAGTTTCTATAGAAAGGAATGTTAGTTTCGTCCCACTGATGGTAACCATAACAGACGATGTACCGAACAAGGGGGAGTTTGCAGGTGCACCGGAATCTGATAACATTCGGAATGTCATACCACAGCAACACAAACAAGAGATTCCAGAAAGCTCACCACAAATCTTGGAACAGCCACCTATAGCACCAAGATCAACTTGAGCATGCCCAGCTCCAGGATACTACTGTCAGAATTCAATTATTAAAGATAAGTGTTATAGATGAATGCATTGTTAGCGATAACATTCGAAAATGTTTCCATATAAAGAGAATGGTATTCGAAAGTGAATAGTAATCCTACAGTAAAAGCGAAGGGCTTTCAGAATGTTTGTGAAGAGGTGCATAGTTCCGAAGAGATAGATATTCTGAAAGGATTCTATCTCATGGATCGGATGAACCGTTTAGTTCATGCCGATCACAGCCAATGAGATTACATTCTTTTGAAGTGTAATCAAACCCAAATTGATAAGTTTTATAGGACTTACTTCAAAGTGAAGTTGTTCTTCAAG
>QMFG01003991.1:0-19664 GCA_003314545.1 Ramaria sp. MG151
ACATTTACTAACCCAACATTCATCCACAACATTTGTTGCTGTTATTTGGATTCTGACACTTATACTCAAATTCCTTGTCATCCATCAGGTTCCCTGAGTCACTCTATTGAATTTTGGTGAAACAACCAATACCCTAGGTCCAATCACTATCTTTTCTTAGAAAGAAGCATCCTGACTATCCCCATCACTATCCCCATCTTTCCCAATAGACTCATTAATTGAGTTGACTCTATTTGCTATGACAGCATATACCATTGGACTTTATGGTTTATGTGTCCCTGACATTCAGGATTACTCCTTGAAGGATTTGGCCATGGTCATCCCTACCTGAAGAGCCATGCGAGTCAGAAACATGTTTCATGATGTATTTCTGGTCCACTAATCTTTTTCCTCATACACAATTTTCCTACCTCCTTTGTTCCTTCATTCCTATCACTTTTAATTAGCATACATGTACCTTATCTACCTCCTGACCCTCATGGACTCTTTCCCATTCACACGCTCTCCCAAACTGTTCAGTATATAGGTAGCTCATTTGCATGTACAGTGACTCACAAAACTGAGTCAATGTTTGGTGCTTTTGGACTATTCATCAAATAGCTTTGAAGGTAAAACATATATGAAAAAAGAGTTGGTGTATCAAAGAAAGAATCTGATCAGGGCTATGCAACCATTAAAAATTATATAATTCCAATCAGGGGTGATGAAGATATGGGCAATTCAAATCAAGGGCCTATTGACTCAGTTTTGTGAGAGGGTATCAGAGAAATAGTAAGTTGCAATTCTAGTACTTAGTATTGCCCCCCTTAGCCTTGATTACTGCCTGAGGTCTTCTAGGCATACTCTCTATCAAATTCTGACACACCTCTGGTGGTATGTTATTCCATACCTCCTCTACTCTCTCCCAAATTTGCCAAACTCTCTTGGGTGGTGTTGGGTACTCCTTAAGCCTTTTTTTTGCATGATCCCAGAGGTGCTCAATAGTATTCAGGTCTGGAGACTGTGCAGGCCAGTCAAGGAGAGTGATATTGTTGTTTTCCATCCAGTTCTTGGCCTTCTTTGACTTGTGCTTTGGGTCATTGTCCTGTTGAAAATTTACCTATTCCTCAGGAATTCTACTTTCCTCCAGACTGGGCAGCAGGTGGTCCTCCAAAATGGACACAAACTGATCAGCATCCATCTTCCCTCAATCTCTGCAAGCTGGCCAACACCATTCCATCCCATACACCCCCATACTATAATGTTTCCCCCTCCAAACTTGACTGTCCCCTCCACCTCTCTCTTAATCAACCCCTCCCTCTTCTGTTTCCAGACCCACTACCTCCCATCTGACCCAAACCTGTTGATTTTGGTCTCATCTGATAAAATGACCCTCTTCCAGTCTTCTACAGTCCACTCTCTGTGCTTCAAAGCAAAGGCCAACCTCAGCTGTCTATGCCTTGCATGAGGAAGGGCCTTTTCTTCTTCACCACAGCCTTGAATGAATGTTTCCTGAGAACTCTTCTGAATGTTTCTGAGGAGACTGGGTGGGAGATAATTGTATTGATATGTTTGGTGACCTGAGTAGCATTGGCAGCTCTTCCAGTAGCAATTTGTGATAAAATAGCATGTTGATCTAGAGGAAAGCTTGGGGGGATAACCTCCAGAGGAGCAGGGCTGGTTGGTATGGGAAGTTCTGAGAGTCCTGGATACTATGGACTGGCTGAGCCCAAGTCCTGAGGCAATAGTGCAAGTGGAACAACCATGAGAGGCTGAGGAGAGGATGTTTTCTTTTTGAGCAGAGGAAGTGGGGTGCATTAGAGTGTAGTGAAGTTCTGGACATGTTGGAGGGGATTAAATACCTTAATTTGAGTTCTCATGAAAGATAAGGTTACCATAGTAACCATCTATCAAGGGCTGCATGTTATATAATAGATGGAGCATCAGATTCTGATTGTTCTGATACCATCTCACAAAGCTGAGTCAATGGGCCCTTGATTTGAATTGCCCATATCTTCATCACCCCTGATTGGAATTACATAATTTTTAATGGTTGTATATCCCTGATCAGATTCTTTCTTTGATGCACTAACACTTTTTTCACATATGTTTTACATTCAAAGCTATTCAATGAATAGTCCAAAAGCACCAAACATTGACTCAGTTGTGTGAGTCACTGTATATTCCCTAGTTCAATTATTGTATCTCTACTTGTTTGCCTTGCTCAAACCTGCCAACTCATTGTAAACTACCTTAAACAAAAGTCTCTAGACAACCATACCTTTGAGTGAGTACTCCAACCTTGTTTATATGATCTTAGATACACTTTGAAAGAATGTGATATTACTGGCTGTGGTTGACATGGGCTGCAAAGTCCATTCAACCCACTAGATAGAATTCCTTTGGAAAATCTATCTCTTTGGAACTATGCAGTCTTTTGAAAACATTCCAAAGGCCATTTGCTTTTACTGTAGGGCTTCCATTCACTTTCAAATATCATTCTAATATTGCTAGTAACATTTCCAATTGTTTATACTAACTATACATTTATTTACAACTTTTATCATTCATAATTCAATTCTGACACTTAGATAGTTGTTCCCAAAGGACTAAATCAAGTTCAGCTTTAGTCATTTGTTATGAATCCTGATTCAGCATCATAGTGAGGATAAAACCCATCAATTCTGAAACTGTCTAAAGCATCAATATAAACATGTGACTAACAAATGGAACAGGAACTTTGTTATTTATAGTATAGGCTCTTGCTACATACATCACAGCTGGAGTGTTCTGGAGGTCTGTTTGAATTAAAACATCATGACTTGCTCTGCCATAACATGCTATTCAAGGATACCATGTAGGCCAGTCAAATCGATGTTTATACCACAACAGCCACCTTGACAGCCATAGGGTACTGGGTAGTCAAATGATCACTTCACTCTGTATTCTTGCTTCCCATAGAATGAGGCACCAGGGAACCATCTGGGAATACACTTCACTGGTATGAGGTGAAGGTATTAATGCAAGGAGAAATGAGACCAAGAATGTATTGGGAAGATATCAACAAGAACAAACCAAGGGTTCCAACTTCACTGGCAGCAGCTATCAATCTCTCTATAATTTCAATGTAAGAATTGTTAATGGAAGCACTCTAATACCATAGACAATCTGGCATAGTGTGGCCATGAGTCATGTAAGGGGGTAAAATTTGTACCTCACCTCCATGATAATCACACCTGAGAGATATCAGAGGTGTTGAAGAAAGACTTCAAGAAGCTGTACAGTTGAAGTAGGATGCTTGCTATTTTTCAGAAGTATGTGAAAAGTGAAGCAAAATATCATACTGAGTGTACTTTGTCTCAATATTGCAGTAACTGAGATGCTAATGAAATGTCTTACAGTGCCACCACCACTTGTCACACAGCTGCCCAGAGAACCAGCCCAATCCCAGCATAATAATCTGAATTGCAAGGAAGGAAATGAAAAAAGGTAATTCAGACATACAGTTCTAACATAGGGATTTTGCATCTATTAGAATAGAGTGAAGACCTTGCCTCAAAGAGGTCATGGTTGACAGCAGTTTGACTATCAAAAATCATAAGCCTTCCCAACAACCTGATATATGTTTGAATCTGGGCTGCAGAAAGTATTGTGTCATTGCAGACCACATCAGAACCATTGGAATTGCTGGGAGTGGATGGGCTCAAACTGAAGAACAATAGAAAGATACTATAGTATATAACTAGATGACAAAAAGTTTTGTCAATCTTTCCCTCTGTGTCTAAAACTTCAATAATATAGACCAAGTCACCTGGTGTCAACCAATATGCGCTCTGACTGACCCCATGTTAGCAACAGAACAATCAGCAGCAACAACAACTTCCAGTTTTACTAGCCGAGAAAAATTGTGCTTGCCATGATGGTCCATGACGAAGGTCTGCAAGATAAATCAGTATCATTCGGGACCATAACGTTCCTCCGACGCGTGCACCAGCAGGCAGGCAGAATATGCTGATACTAAGAAGCATCGCACTCTCGAATACACAACTTAGACAAGCCGATATTTCTTTATGAGATCCTGCACCTATTAGTATGAAGGGGTGAGACAGCCGAAATTATAGAGCTCGAGTTGGTAAGGGCAGAGTCCCTGCCAAGGTTCTTCAATTTGTGTGATCGTATGGACAACAGGAATAGAGTTTACGGTGTTAACCTTAAATAACACTTTCGTAATTAGGCGTAGCCACGATTCCGGACAGCCATGCCTTGTGTGTGGGGGAATTTTGGTGACCGTACTGGACAAAATAAACAGAATATCATATTAAGTGGCACGGACTAAATTAGTTGTGATAAAGATGCATCCCAGAGTATCATTTCTTAATTATACTGAGAACTCAGGTATGATCGTGTGTGGTACATTTATATTATATATGGTACTTCCAAATCACACCTGGTACTTTTGAATTACCAATGACAACCATGTACCAAGTCTTATAAAGGAACACTTAGCTGTAGAGGCTGTGATTCAGAAGGAGTTTTGCTTCATATTATGGTAGATATGTCCTGCAATACACATGCGGATGGGATATCTATCATGAATGGTATGTGACCTTGAGTGATAGCCAGGTATTTTGCAAGATTATTTATGAGGATCCAGTGAGTGATGTATACATCACTTACCCAAAATGATATATAGACAGCCTGTGATGGTCATTTCTGAGAAAAATAATGTGGAATCTGTACATTATCACAAACTATTCTGGATGTGATTGATCATCCATGATTGTGACCACATAGTGAATCTGTTCATGATATTGGAAAATCACATTTGATTTGTCCAGTGAAGTCAATCATACAGCTACGGTCCGATCCATGTACGATACGGTTTTCTCTGAGCTTCAACGATCTGATCTCGCGTGACAGTGGGCCCTATAAGCGATTCTGTGCTTTGACTTCGGAACTTGGGTTACTTACTGTGAATTGATTAATGTCAGAAGTCTCGGCAAAACTCACTGAGCTTTGCTGAATAGTTTCCCACACTGGAACTTGTTGAGTGGCCCAAACACGCGCGGAAATTCCAAGCTTCTCAGTGGTCAACTCATTGGTGTTCAGCGATTCCCTTCCCAGTATAATTGAGGGGCATTTAGGATTGAATTCAACCAACTTGGAGGCTGCCACCTGGCGGCTCTCCGTCCCGAACCTTTAAAGGGAATATAGGCATAGGATCATTGATAACAGCCTTCGGGCCATTCTGTGTCGTCCCGCGTGGTATATTCCAGGCAATTTGACTGATTACCTTCAACATCCATCATTGGGGACGAGTCGAAACGGTGGACGCTAAGAATAATGAATTGGCTCCTATAAGAACTTGCTAACCTAACTTTTCTTGCAGAGCTTCATCACTGACTATTATGCCAAGCACAATTGTTTCTGGACTAGCAATCCCAAAAGTTGCGGCTGTTGCATTAGCTCTACTGATTGTTCTGTTTCTGATACGGGGAAGGACTACCATCCCAAAAGGTTAAATCATACACGTCTTATCTCATCCTATCGGTTGACACCAGGCTCAGCCATTCGTCTGCCCCCTGGTCCTCGTGGCTGGCCCTTTGGCAGTGTGACTGATATGCCTAAGCAAAAAGAATGTCTGACGTTCTCAAAGTGGGCTAAATAATACGGTGGGTGCTTATATTCATGGAATACTTGTCAGGTAACTTGGTCTATATCACGTTGTTGGGAAGGCCTATGATTTTGATCGGCTCTGCTGCTGTCGCACGCGATCTCTTTGAGACAAAGTCTACGTTATATGCCGGTCGGTTCGATTTCCCGATGTTATTTGGGTCCTCAGATCGGGAGCCGATTGGTTCTTTGGACACCTACCTTACGGTGAAAAATTGCGGGGGTACCGTAAAGCGTTTCATCAATATTTCAGCGCCACGGCAGTACTGCCTACCACGACATTGAGATTAAATACGCTCGGTATTTCATCCAACATCACCTGTTTCACCCTTCCTAAAAACTGTAGCAAGCATCCTACTTCGAAAGCTGCACAACTCCCCTGAAGACTTTCTTCGGCACCTTCGATACTTCCCAGGTGCAGCTATAATGGAGGTGGGGCACAAAGATTTACGTCCTCATTCAGCTCATATCCGCTAGATTTTGTATGGCATCAGAGTACTTCCCGTCAACGATCCTTATATCGAAATTGCGGAGAGGTCGATGGCTGCTGCCATCGAAGCCGGAACCCCTGGCTCGTTATCGTTGATGTCTTCCCAATGCGCTCGTGTTTTCATCTCTCTTTGCGTTAATACCCTCACCTCGTGCCAGTGAGGCATGTTCCCGACTGGTTCCCCGGCGCCTCGTTCCAGAAGAAGGCAAGAATGTGGAGTGAAGCGATCATTCGACTACCCGTGGTACCTTATGAGGCTGTCAAGGCGGCTCTCGTGAGTCAATCCGCCATGTAAACATCGATTCGACTGCCAACGCAATATCCTCGAATAGCATGCTGGGACAGCAAAGCCCTGTGTCGTTACGTCTTTAATCGAACAGGCCTCTGACGAAGCCTCTGACAATAATAAGGCACAATTGGAGGAATTTAGGCGCAATACTGCAGCTGCAGCGTATGCGGCAGGTGTCGACACTGTAAAGCAAATAGCTTTCAATGCGTATAGCGATTGTAAACTGATATCGTTGATGAAGACGCTCCCACCATTGGCGGGTTTCGTGCTCGCCATGGTGCTGAACCAGAAAATTATTGTCGTTCGTGTTTTATTTAATTCCATCCCATGATGAGCTGCGCTTAAGACTCACTACGACCATAACCACCCGGAGCCCTTTGTGTGTTCGATAAAACCCCGCTCCCCTGCAGCAGAAAGGCTCTTACCTGAGTGTCCAGACGAGTAAGGTAGAAAGACATTGTAATTCTATACAAGTCTATGACCCGTTGTATAATTCTTAATTGAGACAGGGATAAAGATATAACACAGAAGCGCATGACTGGCGGGAAACTCCACAGTATCTCATGTCAGAGGAAATGTTTCCTAATTTGTCTTGAAAAGTAATTGCAAATTTAATATAACTACTGTGATGAAAATGTGGATATGGCTTCAGATAGAATATTCATGGAGAGTATTGGTTACCAATAATTATTAGCCTTGGTATATTCCATAAATGCTAAAATTTATATAGTGACCATGTGCAAGTAATAGCTGCATACAGTCACATCCTGTCACAACTTATGGATCCCATCCCCCCAGTAATTTCTATGGCATTCCTCCATTACCCAGCATCCCATGCTTCCAGACCCTGCTCTGAGGTGGAGATTCCAATAGAAGATTCTACCAATGTGATATATGGTATCCTTATATCAGTAACCAAACCAGATGCAAGATGTGTGAAGAGTTCACAGCACATGACTTGGACCAATTACTTCATGCCACCATATCTATCAACCCATTCATGGCCCCACATTCAAAATTTGGGGAAAGGTGGAAGGATGTTGCAAAGATTGTGAAAGATGCAGGATACTGCCCTCATTGTGAACCAGAGACATTGAAGTAATAGGTCACAACATTACTTTCTTGGGTAGAGGTGAGCAGTCATTTTCACTGTGATCCTGGCTAATATTAACCAATCCTTGATTACCAGGGAGGAGAAAAAAAATATTTAAGATCCTTACTTGGAAAGGAGCTAGAGCATGACACATTAATGTTTGCTATGATTTCTGGCAAGTTAGATGTAATCCAGCATATGAGGCAGGATGCAAAGGACACATGGGAGGAGCAGAAAGAACAGGTGAAATGGATAAGCAATTTATATTTACACTTACACCTCTGTCTTTCAGGCTCAGAGCACATCCCAAGTTGCAGGGGAGGTGCTTCACAATGTTATGATGCAGGGGCATTAGCATATGGACAGGAACACCAATAGTGATAATGAGAAATGACTCCAGTTCTACCACAAGCTTATCTGACTACTACACTGGTAATTCAAAATGTACCTGACTCAGGAAAACAAGTCACTCCCACTCCACACAGACCCTTGAGAAAACAGTCTACTTTCTAGAAGAGCAGCATGAGTTTCAGAAAGAGTCATTGGCAGAACAGTGGAAGGCCAATGAGGCTCAGGAACATACCTCTAATGCACTCATAGACATCTTACACTGGGGGCTTCTTCTTAATAACTGACTTAAGTACTCTTTTGTAATTAATCTGCAAAAAAATATATCTTTCTATCAAACTAACTAGGGTGTCCTATAACATAATGCATCTACTCATGGAAATAGTCCTGGAGCAAGGGAGGGAGGTAAGAATAATGCATTGCAGTCTGATTGGGTATGAGACATGCATGTGCACTTGTTAGAAGTACACCCACTTGATACCAAATGCCACACTGGGTCCCAAGGATCTCATGCTTCCAGAATGTGTTAAAAATGGCCAGTCCTAGAGCACAAGACCAAATCCATGCTCAACTGAGATTCAGACTCCTCCCATAGCTGTGTTCCAGGCCTGTTGTTCCACAGTGAGACCTCCAGCATTAGCATAATCTCAGAATATAAAACAAGGGGTGTAGTTATAAATTTGTCACATTAAACTTAAATGGACATAAAATGTAAAAAAATTAGAATAAAAATAAATAAAATCAAAAATCTACCATCAATTTATGTTATTTCACTATATGCAGAGTCACCATATACCTGAAAAAAACAGTGGACTGGGGGGTCATCTTCTTGTGAGTCTGGCTGTATGGCATGTTCCTCAAGTTTATTGAGGATACTACTGTCCTTTTGCAATTGTTCTGTGGTGCTTGAAATGGGCCAGCAAGGTGTAACCAGGACAATTCATTTTTTTGTGGCGGTCCACGGGCATGACAGGCAGGACAAAGCGAACGGTGGTTGTCACGGGGTGTCGTGGGAATAATTATCTCTTAGCGCGCTTATATTATAAGAAAGGTAAAAAAATTTATCGCACTCTAATAATTATGAGTAACTAATACTCTCTTATCTACACTAGAAAGTTTCGGTATGATGATTTCCAATGTAAATATGAAACTTCATAGTGTCTGGAAGTTCTTGGAGGTTTTTACAGAACTCAGGAGTCAACACATGCTCCGACGTCCTGCGTCTCATTTTACCGGATTTTGCCGGAAATATGGACTCGAAGGTATGCTATCTACACCTAAGCAGTCGAGGGCTATTTCTCCACGTTCACCAAGTAGAACCTCTGAAGCATCTGCGGCGCCTTACCTCACTCATATAGTCACACATCATGGTGCGTAAACCATAAATATGTTTTCATCTTTTACCCAACCAATGCACACATACTGATCCGTCGTCTTTCAAATTGGAAGGACAGGTCACGCTGGTTCCTCCACAGAACCAGGGACGTCTGAGGAAAACTAACAAGTCCCGTAAACCAAAGGAATATCGGGCGCAGCCTCCAGAGAAACTTGTCCACACTCTCACAACCCAATCTGCGTCGCCGGGTAGCTCGTCTTTGCATAAGGCGCCCCGTACGCCCAATCAAAGGCCCGCCAATGAGACTGCGAATACACCGCAAGAGTCTGCTCGTGGTATATCAAGCAACTTGAAACTGAGTGAGTGAATCCGTACATCTTACTATAACTGTGTACTTTGTAAGTTTCCGCTCTCATGCCTTGCCATACCGACTGTCCAGAGGATACTGGGGCATATCCATCGTCTCTTCCTTCCCCATCATCATACAATTCCCTGCAATCCGACTTTCCGCAAGCGAAGACCAATGACGTCATACATCGCCGATCGAACTCTTTGTCCTCCAGCGACGAATTTGAGGACATCATAGAGATAGCTTCTGAGTCCCAATGGGAGCTTGATCGTATGGTAGGTTTCACTCTTGAAGAGCGCGTGCGGAGGGAGTGGCATCGCCGACAAGCAGCCATAGGAGACGGGTTGCACTCAGCAGGCTTAGTCTCGCAGTCGTCAAAGTCGACAACGACAAGCCCCAAAACGACAAATTTGAGAGATGGGTCACACACTCCCCCTAAGCCTCACATAAAAGATCGTATCGTTCCACGATTTTCGGGTGAACTGGCAACGCCTACTGAGTTAGGGACTTGTGCACAGACGCAGGTTTTGGAGGATAGTTCTTCCTTTCCATTAGATCTAGTCGCCAATTCATCCAAATCATCCTCGGACGACTGGAATGTTCTCGAGCCTAGATTGCCTTTGCGCTCCCAGATGAAACAGGTCTCCATACATTCAGAGGCAACCCCATGTCTTCTGCATGAATCTTCCTTGTCAGTCGTCGAACATTTGTCAACTGTCTCATCACCATCACCATCACCATCATCTCTAGAAAGTGGTCGTTCGAAGGTGCTTTGCATCACGGTACCCACATCGCACGGATATGAGATTCTTAATCATACACCCAACGGTGATCACTCGGATTTACATGTTCCCCCTTCACCACACGTCAAAGGTAAACAGCGAGAGACATGTAAAATAAGCGATGGCAGGTTGTCTGCCATACATAACCGACCACTCCCCACACCGCCAACTTCTAGCACGTCAATCAATGTTGATGTGAGCATCTATGGTATTTCATATGCTGACTCTCATCTTCTTTTCTACTTGAAAACCAGGATGTGCGGCGAGCAAAACCCTCCGGCGTGCCGTCAGACAGCAGTGCTACGGCAGCATCTTCTCACGCTATATGTCCTGCTGCATCATCTTCACGACACGACCGCATCCCCAAGTTCGAATCCATGCACGATCGACCGGTCCCACCTCCCCCGCTAGCTTTTCTTAGGACTAGAGTAAAGCGAAAGCCGCCACCGCCACCGCCGTGTCTTCCTGAAGCATCAGTAGAAGGCAGTGCCACAGAGGCTGAGGACGCGGACATACATACGGGAATGTCAGGGTTCTCCATGTCAGCCATATGTAACGAAGATGTCATCTCATCTTCACAGAGGGATATGTCACATGTATCAAGTTCATTCACCCGAGACCGGGGAGGAAATATGGGTCACAGTCATTACGGCATCATTCGCAGCTGCGACCCCGTCACATTCTGTGAATCTGAAGTGGCTCAGACAATGCCACACATTGAGATCGTCCGCCACACCGCCGTTGATTCTCCTTCTGTATTCCCAACAACTGCACGCCGCGATTCTTCAGACCGCGAAGAGAGTTCCGCCCCCGCTCAAGAAATTTCAGACGCTGGTAACTCTCAGTCGACTGAAACACCAGCAGCCCAGGCGACCCAAGATCAATACACGGACTTTGACATCTTACTCTCACGTCTGGACGACCCCTCAAATAGTTCTCGTTACGAGGTATTTTTTTTTTTTGCGTTTAGTGCTCGCGGAGTTGACATGCGCTTGCAGGAGCTACTTCTTGTCAGTGACATACTAGGTCCTGCTCAACCCGGATCCCTGGCGCCTTCACATACACTGGGTGACCTGCCTCTGGGGAAAATTGAGGTGGTGCGGCGCAGAAAGTTGCAGGATGGACGTGTAAAGCTTAAGCTATCGCTTCTGGGCGTCATGGTTGAACGGTGTCATATTTGTCTCACGCAGTTCAAGGACGCAGAATGGGCCGTGCTACTCCCCTGCTCTCACTCGTAAGTGACAAGTAGCACTCTTTCAAACCAATGTTTGTAATACATTCCATTTGTTTAGGTATCACTCGGTATGTCTGCAGTCATGGCTATCCAGAAGTCACACCTGTCCCCTTTGTAGAGTTACCTTGGACACTTCTGCATAAACATTAAGTGCCATTATGTAGATATTGTACACCATCTGTGCGATCATCCTTGCATAGCGTATAAAAGTGAAAGTCTCCTTTTGAGGCCTCGAATATCATAATACATACGATTCATTCTGGTAACAAACGTGATGAAAATGGACTAACGATGGCAGACAGGAGTTGGTGATATATGCAGAACGGAAGCGTGGGGAATTCTGAGTCCAAACCAGATGCTATATATGATGGCTGGTATCTTGGTGGATCTTGAGGATAGAAAACAGCAGAAAATCGAGGCGAAAGAATTGATTGAAAAGGCACGCTTGCCTATCGCAGCGGCACATCGGCCTTGTTCGAGTCAACATCCGCGTCACTACCAGTTCCAGCATTGCGTATGGATGTGAGGACTTCTTTGCAGTACCAAAGCTTATCTAGAAGGCGCTGATGGAATTTGGCTTTTGATGGATCATGATGTGGAGGCAGGAGAGCGCGCGCCATGATATCACTCAGCGGCCATCGCGTGAGGTTATAGTTCTTATCAATATGCGTGATCAGAAGTCCTTGCGACGATATGATCATTTTCGTGTGGTCGTAAAAGTTGAACTATTGTAGGTGGAACAGTCAGAAGCTAATATGCACTATTTTACACAAGAGTTTTACCTGTAAAACATCTTGGCTCATCTTGAAGACGATGACGTGTTTCATCCTTAGGTATTTCTGGACAAAGTCCATACCCTTAGTGCGCTCAAGGTCTTGAAAGGTATAGTCATAGTCTCCGTAGAGTCGTTCCATCATGTATCGCTCAAAGTGTTTGATGAGATAAATCTTGCTCTTCAGTTCCTCGGGGTAATCTGAAACGCTGTGGTTCTTGCGCACATAAACTGCGCCCTGTCGGCGTGAAGCGACGTAGTCAACGTGGCTAATAGAAGGTGAACAATCCGTCAAATCGCAAGAAAAATAGCACACGTACTGCTTGTCCGGAGCAAGCACCATCGTCGTGCTATCGTTGAAGTAAACGCCAACCGACCCATCAGTAAGAGCGTAACCCATGCCATACTTGTTACAGTAGTCAACCCATGACACGATAAATACTTTGGGGACTTGTAGATCAACGTCCAGTGCTGGAAACAGTGTCAATGACTTCTTAGGTGCGATCGCAAGAAATCGTACCGGGGTTCCTAAATAGCTCCCCCTCAGCCTTAGCATCAAACGCGATTGTCAAGGTGCTCGCTACGACCTCAAAGCCATTGAGTTTCAAGCCAACACCAGATTCAATAGAAGGAATGTGAGCTATCGGCTTCTTAAACTTGGTCTTCTTGCTCGGTGGTACGTTTTCCTGTTCCTCCTGCATCTCCGGGGAGGAAATACTGGGGACCATCTGAGCTACGATCCTTGCCTTTTGCGATTCAAGCTCTCTATTGGGCTTTTCAACCTCCTCTCCATCTTCTCTTTCCTCACGAATATCCGTAAGTGGAGCTTTAAGAGGTGATACAACAGACTGCTTTCCCTTTCCTGCCACAGGAGGGGGGTTATTCAGCTTACGCATCATGGTACTTTTTTCGCGCGGACTTGGAGAGGTTGACACAATAAGAGGTTGACGCGCAGAGCTGAGGAGTGCAGAGATGGGACTTCCAGGCTGTACTGCCTTTTGGAATTCCCGTTCCTGTTGCGCGATGCTTGGGCCAAGACCACCACGCGACCCACGACCTTTGCTATTTATACTGCTAGCTGTAGAGAGTTCGGTTGCCTGATCCTCGTCGAGGAGAGCGCGTTTGCGAAGGCGGGCAAGATTCGCGAGAGACTGAGGTCGCGAAATGGCTGGTCGGAAAAGGGGAACTGTATCTTGTGCCGTCACGGGGATAAAGGCTGGCACCGTGCCCAACATGAAAAAGGCGTGATCAAGGATTTCGTGTAGGGTAGGACGCGCCCGCGGGTCAGTGGTAAGAATTTGCTGAATGAGCTCTCGTGCATCTAATGACACCTCTCGATCTGCAGGAAATTCGTACTGGTTGTCCCGAATACGCTTGTAGATTGCTTTGACGTCTTTGGTTTGAAAAGGAGGCCGGCCCACGACGAGCGTATATCTACCAATAGAATAAGTCAGCGAGAGAAAGGGATAGAAAGACTCAATATGTTTACAGAATTACGCCAATTGACCATGTGTCAACTTCAAAACTATGCCCATTGGTTGTATCAAACAAAACCTCAGGTGCGATATAATTTGGTGTTCCGCAAATCGTTCTGAATAGACTCAGCACATGCAGGGTAAAGAGATTAATTACCTCAACTCACTTTTTCCTTTCTCCCGGGTTTTCTATGAGAGCAGCCAGACCAAAATCACCCACTTTGACGTTCATATTAGCGTCGAGAAAGAGATTACCAAGCTTGAGGTCTCGGTGGATTACTTGATGAGTATGCATAAAGTGGCAGGCTCCTATGAGCTGCACCAAGAAGAAGCGAGCCTCTGGTTCCGTGAAGCGGCGTCGTCGACGGAGCATGTCCATCAAACTCTGTGGCACATTGAAAAAAAACGGGTCGAAAAGCAAACACCACATACTCACCCCATTCTCACATAACTCGAGAGTCATATAGACATTATCATCATCTTCAAAACACTCGTTGAAATTTACAATATTCGGATGGTGCAGTGAGCGATGTATCTTGATCTCGGCATAGAGCTGGAAGAAGTTGAGACCATGCATTAATAAGTGGAAACTGCTTACCTTTGTCTTCGCTTTCTTCGTCTTCAGAGAAGTCTTGGTTACGACCTTGATGGCGTTACGTGTTCCCTTGCTATCCTTGACTTCATACACGCGTGCAAAGCCACCCTGTACCAGATATTTAACTCAAATGCACAATTGTTGAGCAAGACACGTACCTCGCCCAAGAAACCGACCCTAGTGAACGCGACAGACCTGCCGACGTCGCGTATGATGGCAGGTGGAGATGGAGGAGTAGTCTTGGTGCTTTGTCGCGTTAGACGAGGTGTTTCCGATTCCTTGGCCTTTTCAGCAGCTCTCGGTGTGACAGCGGCCTGCTGAGGTAGGGGTTGAGGGTTCTGATTATGCCTATGAACGTCTGCAAATGCTGCGCGTCGTGGGGGGCCATTCAAAGGGTGTTTTGAGTCACCCTGGACGAGAGGTAGAGCTGCCATCTTGCAGCAGCTAAAGAATAGTAGTTGTAGAGGGTGTTGGGAGGCTGGCAACGGTTACAGCGGAAACGCGTAAGGAACGATCACGTGACATGTCCCACAATTGGTGTCATCCACTTTTTGCTGTGGTGAAACCTTACATAATTACAAGCAGAATGTGCCTCTAGCTACGCTAAATGTTTCTGAAGAGACGCGAGGAGTATTGCTCTGCATTACGACGAAGCTCGAGAGCTATTCACGTATCCTACAATGTCTAAAACGTCGGTTTGCAATCCGTCTTATCTACGCGACCTGACCCAAAAGATAAAATGGATTTTTAAAAAAAAAAAACAAAAAAAAAGACTATGCGACTTGGTGAAACCGGGTTACACTATTTATCCTGAACGGGATTTGGCCGTGATCTTACACTTGCTGCGAGACAAAAATGTAGCGGCTACCGTTGGCAACCTTTCCAAAATACAGGACTTCCGAAACGCATCAATGTAACCTTCCCTTGGAGAAACCATACGTTATTGCAAAGCAGGTTGTAGAAATACACGACAGAATTGATGTCGTGGTGAGCCATGGCTGTCGGGGAATTGGAAGAAAATATGTGGGTCATCTGATGATAACCAAGTACACCTACGCTGAAGCAAGCTTGCTAGGCCCGAGGAAACTTGCCAAGTGCGTCAAAAATTTCACCGGTCCGGACAATGGACTCACCTCGTCATTTCCAGCACCAACATTTTTGGCACGTTGAACGTAATTCGAGCAATTCTTCCACATCTCCGCGCCCAAAAATCTGGCACTGTTGTTTTGATTGGATCCCTTGTGGTTGGGTTGCGGTACCAAATGTTGGCTTTACTGGGCAACAAAGTGCGCCATAAGAAGTTCGTTGCGGAATGTTGACATCATAACCAGAAAATGCCATACTTACTAATGAATGTATCTGTCAAGCACTAGATTTCAGAGATATCACCCCTAGGTGTCAGCAGTAAACACTTTGAACCGGGTACTTCCGTACCGCTTCCCTGCAGCCAGACCGCCGAAGCCCATACGATCCACGTATAACGTACTATGCCCAGATAAATAAGAAAGCCAACGATTTCCTCGTCGAATGTTGTCGCAGCTCCTCGATGATACCACCCTTTTGAACTGACGCTTGACTCATTCACTATGATGGAGAAGCCGGCAATGGACGCGAGACTTCGGTCGATTGGCAGCGACTCCTATAACGTAATCAAGGTTGTCTCGAACTGCGAAGGTTCTGGCAGAGTGGGAAGATGTGACCAAAAGCTCGGATTGTTCCTTCGGGAATGTGCTTGAACATGTATCAGCAATGACTAGCCTTTCATGAAACAATCTTCGCTATCTTTCCACGCCCTCGGCAGCTAATTGTAAATTTTGCTGTAACGCCATTATAGCGTGTACTGAGTCACTGTCCGACATCGGTTGCAAGCACTGCATGAAGGTCACATTACGTGGTTGTCCTCCATCATAAGCAAGGTAACCAGCCGCCGTTTTGCCGGACCTCTTGAGATCGCAAGCAGAGAAAGTTCAGTGTAAAATTGTGAATTAAGGAATGAAGAGTGACCATAAGCAACTTTCATGGCCTGATAATTGTTGTACATGTGTATGAAGTGCTTGCACATCAAGCTTAGTTTAGATGACGGGTGGAAAGGAAATCAGGGTACCGATCTGTAAGCCAAAATTTTCAATCCTGTACGGTGAGGTCATTGTGGGTCCTTGTAGTCACTACTCAAACCTTGAGCGGCGCGACTACTAAATGCACAACTTTCCTCAACCTCATCCAAACTTCGATTATGAATGCTGGTATCGCCAACCCCCAGAGTAAAAAACACAAGGTTGTGTCTTGTGCGGAGTGTCGCAGGCATGTCCATCTCTCTCGCTATCGTACTTTCTGCTCATCGGCATGACATCTGAAGGCTTAAGCTGTGAGCGGATGAGGGTTTGCAGGAACAGTTCTGGATCTGGAGCTCATCATTTCTTTGAGCAGAAAATGTGATAGGAACTTCCCGTGTTCGTCCTGGTCAGCGTCAATACCTTATCGCCAACATCCTTACCTTCTTACTGTTATTTACCAGTCGCAAACGAGGGCTCAGTGCCTTATGTCCAAATGGTGATTATCTTGTACTTCTATTTTCAACGTACTCATTTGTGACGTAACATACAGCTTCTCTCCCGACTCGCCCACGGTATGTTTGTAGTTTCTCTCCTTGTGAGACATGTTCATTCTCTTGAATTAGAAAACGCGGCTCAGATTCTAAAACCAATCCCTCAATGACCGAGATGAATCGTCGAATCCGACAGCTCGAGGTGAGCTTAACTTTTATTTCGGACTAGGATCAATAGATGTCAGTTACGTTAGGATGCGTTACGATCCCTTCACGCGGTACATTCCAGTCAACCACATCCTCTGTTGGTTGGTAGCTGTCGCAGACCACTCCATGGTTCAAAAGGTGATCGACCAGAGTCTCCAATAGAGGGAGACTTGGACGGACTAGAGGAGTCATTGGGGACATTGACCATTGACCCTCGGTCTGGAGAGTCAAGTTTCTTTGGTCAGAGTGCAGGAATGGAGGTTTGTTCTTCCGCGCATATTTTCCGCAGCCTCCCTTCTTACTGCTCTCAATTGCTAGAGTCTCTATCATGCAAGTATCCCTTAAAACCTTGAGATACAACCAAATTCATATGTTTGAGGTGCCGTAGAACGAATTGAGAGAGGAACCGGAGCTTCCGGAGGTATATCCGGGGTCTGCACCTTTCGATCCGCTTCGAGATTTCATTTTCGATCCATTGTCCCCGCGTCTCCCGAACGAGGTCATTATGCTGCATCTGGAAGGAAATCTTCCAGATCCGCTGCGCGCATGGGATCTCTGCGATTTATATTACAACAATGCTGCATGGCTGTTGGTCCCTTTAAGTTTATATGATTTATCTGACTGACGAGTGTCCGTTCCCTTAGATACACTCCTATTACACGAGATCAGTTCCAAACTGAAATTTTGGTGCCGGTGTATTCCGCGACGCCCCCCTCACTCATAGACTCATCCTTGACACATATCGACATGTCAATACTGTTCATGGTTTTTGCGATTGGTTCACTATTAGATTTATCGAGTCCTACAGACTTTGGAAATTATAGTCCTCGTATAGTAGCTGGACATGAAACTTTGGCTCACAACTCTTTTCATCATCTTGCTCGGGAGGCATTGACTGCTGGAGTGTCTGTGATTGAGGAGCCCAGCATTTCTGGCGTTCGCAGTATCGTGCGTCCGACACTGAATATCTGATCTCAAGTTTGACTCAGTGAGACTCTCATTCGGTAGTTCCTTATGGCGTATTATCACATGTTACTCGACCGGAAGCAAACTCCGCAGACGGTGTGGTCCCTGGCATCAATTGCCGTCGGTCTGGCGATCAGTGTGAGTGATTTGTAAAGGACGAAAGACTCTGATTAGACCGATGATGATCTTTCAGATCGGACTCCGTAAGCCTCAATAAACACACGTTCGCACTTGCTAACATCTCCTGAAGATCGCGATGGAGAGCGTTGGAAATTAGACCCAAAGGTCATCGAGCAAAGGCGAGCCTTATTTTGGGAACTCAACGTCTTTACAGGATTCCTTGTACGCATTTCTCGACACCCATCGTCTGCTACTGACTCTTTTTCAGGGTGATTTTTTTTTCCATAGGTGGTTGCAGGTATCTCAACTGTTTGATTACAGGACTATCGTTCGGACGACCACCACAGATCACTCTACCATTTGTCGACTGTAAGGTGGGACCTGACACTGAACAATCCATAGACACCAATGGGAAAGTCGTACACGGATGTGCGTATTTACTATGCACTTGCCGAATACCTTATACCCACGCTCTGATGACCTCTCAATAGACAGCTACAGCCTCCACACCATAACATCGACAATCCTGTCAGAAGTCCGCGACTTGGTTCTGAGCACCAATCAGAATTACAGAGATACTCTGGCGCTAGATCGCAAACTACGAGACCGTGCCATCGAACTTTTCGGAGCCCCCGTCGGCAGCCGTCAGGCGAGTGGATGATACACATGAATCGACTATCGACGTTTATTTGAATTTTGTTTGCTTATATACAATTTTATTCTGCACAGATCGACACTGAAGTTCTGAAAGGACCCAATACGGTGGCTACTATGCACAATTTTTTCTTGCTAGCACTGAAAGAGACCAGTAAGCAATGCATGTCTCCCGCCTGGTATCATAATCTTAGTGAACGCGCGGCTTTCGTTGACAGTTATGCTGTATCTTCACCGGAAGTACTTTGTTCGCGCCTGCTCGTCGCGTCCCGAGGACCTCGCAACCAACAGATACTATCCTTCTCTCCTCGCAGCCTTCCGCAGTGCACAGGTCGTTGCCGATATCCTGGAAAGCCTGCTCACCCTCGAGCCAATCCTACCCTGTCGCTTCTGGTATCTAATGTTTAGCGTAATTGTTTAACTTGAAAATATTTAATTTCTCTTCTTTCTCTGTTATTTCAGGTTTTTCTGGACACATAGTCTCGCAAGCGCAGTGAGTCTATAATCCGCACTGAATGTAATTTTTTTTGGTTGGTTGATACGCTACGGCGGCGCAGATTATACTGGGATCAGTAGCCATGAGACATTCCCGCAGTGTGCTCGCACTCGAAGCTATGAACCCCCTCGAAAAAATCCTCAGGCTCCTCCAACAATGCGCCTACCAAGGCAAACGCAACGACCGACCCACTCGGGCACTGGTAAGTCCCACCTTTGAATTTTTTTTACTTCGTTTGTTGGCTGAGTATTGCATCCATTT
>QMFG01003992.1:0-12791 GCA_003314545.1 Ramaria sp. MG151
GTCGGGGTCATAAGGACTGTCTGAGCTTCGAGAGTTCTGATATACTGTTAAGAACTAGATCTTAGAGGAGGCAAAGTGAGGGTTGGGACTCAATATAGAGTCGACCGAGGTTCGGGGTCAGGTTGCCGAGGGGGGCCGAGGCTCGGTGAACAAATCGAGTGGGACTTGGCTTCAGCTTGTGTGCTGCGCCAGCTCAGAGTCCTGTCCCGTATTTCGGACGAGGCCTGAGGTCACCCGAAGTCCGGGCGTGACCCTAACGAGGGGGACGAAGGAGTGTAGAGATTAAACAAGGTGTATTGGGGTATCTTAGTTGATATCAGAACTGACTATCATGTACATGAACGAGTAGCTTATATACGGAGGGGTTCAGGGATCGGAGACCGGATGACCGAGGTCAGGGTCGTAAGCTATGCAAAGGAGATCAAACGAGTGGGGCGGATATGAAACGTGTCTGAGGTAAATGGGGACTCGGGCCCAAAGGGCCGGGAGCTTCGGTTCGGCGGTGGGGTCTTGACAGTTTAACCCACTTCAAAGAATGTGAGATCATTGGCTGTGATCAACATGGACTGCAAAGTTCATTTGATCTATGAGATAGAATCCTTTCAGAACCTCTATCTCTTCAGAACTATGCATTTTGTTTGCAAACATTCCGAAAGCCATTCGCTTTTACTGTAGGATTTATCTTCACTTTCGAATACCATTCTATTATCATTAGAAACATTTCCAAACAGAATTACTAACACCACACTCATCTACAACTTTTATCACTGATATTCAGATTCTGACACCAATGCACTCGCCTGTTTGAAAATGCCCCCTATTTAAACCGACAGCCCACCTCGTCCCACCCCCCAACAGCCGGTATCAGATGCTGTCAGGGTACAACCAACTTTCACCGAGTTCTACATCTTGGACACCTTCACACATTCGAGGCACAAGTACAATGCGTGAGAATCTCAATCCAAAGTCTCAGATCCCTAACCCAAAGTCTCCAATTGCAGGTCCAAAGTCTCAGACCACCCAAGACCACACATGGTTATTCCTACCCAAAGAGCCATGCGATTTGGAAACATGTTTCAGGAGTTAATGTTGGTTCATTTACCTTTTTCCTCATTCACAATTTTCCTACCACCCTTGTTCTTTGTTTCCTATGGCCATTAATTAGTATACATGTACCTTAGCTACTTTCTGACCCTCATGGACTAATTCCCATTCACTCTTCCTTCTGAACTGTTCAATATATAGGCAGAGCACTCGCATGTATATTCCCTAGTTCAATTATTGTACATCTACTCGATTGTTCTACTCCATCTTGCCAACTCATCGTGAACTATCTTGAACAGCAACTTCGCATTTGAGTGAGTACTCCAACTTTACTTATATTAGTTTAAACACACTTCAAAAGAATGTGAGACCATTGGCTGTGATTGACATGGACTGCGAAGTTCATTCAATCAACGAGATAGAATCCTTTCAGAATATCTATCTCTTCGGAACTATACATCCTTTTGCAAACCTTCTGAAAGCCACTCACTTTTGCTGTAGGACTTCTAGCCACTTTCGAATATCATTCTATTACTATTAGAAATATTTCTGAACATTATTACTAACACTACATTCATCTATGACTTTTATACTTGATAATTGAATTCTGACAATATGTTTCTGAATCACATAGCTCATTGGGTAGGGGTAACCATGTGCAAATCCTTTGGAAGGTGATCCTGAGGGTCTAGAACATTCACATCATAGAGTCTAATGATATGGAATGTCATCGCAAGCTTCAGCAGAATAGAAATAACTCAATCAATGAGTTCATTGGAAAAGATAGGAATAGTAATGAGGATAGTCAGAGTGCTTCTTTTCTAGAAAAGATTATGATCGGACCTGGTTATTGATTGTTTTACTAAACACTTAATGGAGTAATTCCTGAACTGGATTGGGTGATGGGATCAAATGTGTGTGAAGTATTGAGGCGAGGGTGATTCAGGGTTCCAAAGGAGATCTTCAGAGATCTTCAGAAAGATGTACTTTGGTACTACAATGTCAGAATCCAAATAATAGCGATAAATGTTGTGGATGAATGTTGTGTTAGTAAAAGTGTTCGGAAATATTCCTAATGATAACAGAATGGTTTTGGAAAGTGAATAGAAATCCTACAGTAAAAGCGAATGACTTTCGGAACATCTGCGAATGAAGTGCATAGTTCCAAAGAGATAGAGGTTCCGACAGGATTCTATCTCATGGATCGAATGAACCTTGCAGTTCATGTCAATCACAGCCAATGATCTTACATTCCTTGAAGTGGATTCAACTAATAAAAGTGGAATTGGAGTGCTTACTCAAAAAATATAAAGTTGTTGTTGAAGGTAAGTTGGAGATGAGTTGACAAGTGTGAGCAGAAGAATCAAGTCGACATACGATAATTGAACTAGGGAACATACATGCGAATGTGCTAGCTATATACTGAACCATTTGGAAGGAAGAGCAAATGGGAATGAGTCCGTGATGGTTGGAAAGTAGCTAAGGCACATGTATACTAATTAAAGGCCATAGAAAACAAAGAACAAGGCAAGTAGGAAAATTGTGAATGCAGAAAAAGATTAATGAACCATCAATAACTCTTGAAACATGTTTCCGAATCGTATGGCTTTTTGGGTAGAGATAGCCATACCTAAATCTTTCGGAGAGTCATTATGAGAGTCTAGAACATTCATATCACCAGGTCTGATGATATGGCATGTCATCGCAAGCTCTGAATGAATATGAATAACTCAATCCATAATTTTGTGGTGAAAGATGGGGATAGTCAGGGTGCTTCTTTTCTAAAAAAAGAATATGATTGGACCTGACCAATGATTGTTTCACAGGGAGTGTTTTACTAGATGGAGTGTTTGAGTCGAAATGATAGATAAAAGAGTTGTTGGATAAAATTGATGGGAATGTGGGCATGTTGCTTCGGACTTCGGACGAGATGCTTCAGAAGGATTTGTTTGGGATGAGGGTGATGTGAATGTAATGCCCAAATTGTGATCATGACATACAACAGTGAAATGTTGTAAAAACCCAAGCATGACACTGGTGTCAGAATCCGAATAACAGTGGTAAAGGTTGTAGATGAATGTTGTGTTAGTAAAAATATTCGGAAATATTCCTAATGGTAACAGGATGGTTTTGGAAAGTGAATAGAAATCCTACAGTAAAAGCAAATGGCTTTTGGAATGTCTGCGAATGAAGTGCATAGTTCCAAAGAGACAGAGGTTCCAAAAGGATTCTATCTCATGGATCGAATGAACTTTGCAGTTCATATTGATCACAGCCAATGATCTTACATTCCTTGAAGTGGATTTAACTAATAAAAGTGGAATTGGAGTGCTTACTCAAAAAGTATAAAGTTGTTGTTGAAGTTGAGTTGGGAGTGAGTTGGCAAGTGTGAGTAGAAAATCAAGTTGACATATGATAATTGAACTAGGGAATATACATGCGAATGTGCTAGTTATATACTGAACCATTCGGAAGGAAGAGCGATGGGAATGAGTCTGTGATGGTTAGAAAGTAGCCAAGGTACATGTATACTAATTAAAGGCCATAGGAAAAAAAGAACAAGGGTGGTAGGAAAATTGTGAATGAAGAAAAAGATTAACGAACCCACAATAACTCTTGAAACATGTTTCCGAATCGCATGGTTCTTTGGGTAGAACTAACCGTCCCTAAATCCTTCAGAGGGTCATCCTGAGGGTCTAGAACATTCATATCATAGAACATGATGATATGGAATGTCATCGCAAGCTTCCACACAATAGAAATAACTCAATCAATGAGTTCATTGGAAAAGATGGGGATAGTGATGGGGATAGTCAGGGTCCTTCTTGTCAGAATCCAATTATCAAAGTTAAATGTTATGAACAAATATATTGTTAGCAATAACATTGAGAAGGTTTCCACATGAGGAAAATGGTGTTCGAAAACGAAAGCTAATCCTACAGAAAAAGCGAAGGGCTTTCGGAACGTTTGCGAAGAAGTGCATGGTTCCGAAGAGATAGATATTCCGAAAGGATTCTATCTCGTGGATCGGGTGAACCGTATGGTTCACACCAATCACACCCAATGTGATTACATTCTTTCGAAGTATAATCAAATTTAAAGTGATAGGTTTTATAGAACTTACTTCGAAATGAAGTTACTTTTTCTGATTGTTCACGACGAATTGTTAAGTTGAGTAGATCAATCAAGCAGACGTGCGATAATTGAACTAAAGAACATACATGCGAATGTGCTACTTATATACTGGGACGTTCGGAGGCAAAGGCGAATGGGGAGTAATCCGTTAAGGATCGGAAAAGTAGCTAAAGCACATGTATTCTATTTAATGACCATAATGAATGGAGAACAAGAATGGGATGAAACTTGTGGATGGGAAAGGGGTTCAACGAACTAGAAACACACCCTGAAACCTGTTTCCGAACCGTATGTCATTTTGGATAAACGAACCCTTGTTTCACCTCTTTAAACGACGGTCCTGAGTGACGGGGATGAACTCGTCCACATGTGGAATCGTATGTATTGTTTCCATAAGCTTTTAGAAGCATAGAATCGACCCTTCTATTGAGTTCCTAGAAATAGATGGGGATAGTGATGGGGATAGTGTTGGTGCTTCTTTTCTGAGGGAAGGGCAATAATAGAATCTGGTTTCTTGATTGGGTCCTTGTGATGTTGCTAGGATGATTCAAGGTGTTATGGGTGACAAGGTGTTGGGGGGTTGTAGGTGTGACAAGTCTGCCGATGAAGCGGATTCCGAAGAGTGGTTTCGGAAATGTGATGTTTGGAAGGTTCGAATGGTTCGGACGGTTCGGACGGAGGAACAAATCGTAAATCATGATCATGACACTTCTCTTCCAGAAAAGATTATGATCGGACCTGGTTATTGATTGTTTCACCAAACACTTCATGGAGTGATTCCTGAACTGGATTGGGTGACCGGATCAAATGTGTGCGAAGTATTGAGACAGGGGTGATTCAGGATTCGGAAGATCCATTCGGAAGGATTGGTTCGGAAGGACAATGGTATAGATGAGGTGTCCATATTGTGATCGTGACAACTGGCCTCACTCTACCCCTCATCTTCCACCATTGGTGACCTTAACTACATCACTACCATTCACCTCACAGTACTAGGATTTTTACGCTGTGGTGAATTTACAGTTCATCATGCAAAGTCTTTTGACCCAGCTGTACATCTCACCTGCAGCTCCATACAATTTGAGCCAATGTTTGACTCACCACACTACATCATACTTTCCATACCCTTTTCAAAAACTGACCCCTTTCATAAGGGCATTTCCCTGTACATCTCTGCAGCCCCTGGCACTCCAATGTGCCCTATTGCCAGCCTCAAGACACTCTATCTCCTGAACCCACAACCACCCAAATCTCCCTTGTTTGTGGGAAACAATGGTGCACCCCTCCTCCAGCCCAACCTCCTCTGTCACAATTGAGTAAGCATAGATTGATAGCTGAGGAACCAAGGTCACGTGACTCGGCTATTGACCACATGACCTGCAAAATTTTTTTGTGAAAAATGAAAAGTGCTATGATTCACACAGGAATTACAATTTTTTTTTGACATTTTGACCTTAAAATTGCTACTAGTAACTTAACTTAGTTTTGTGTTTTTTTTTTTTCTGAAGTCTATGCAACAAGTCTTAGCAAGTAATATACTAAACATATTCTAGGAGCTAAATTTGTATTTTATCCCTCTCCTAATATCTAGTAGCAATTTTGAAGAAAATGAGCTTCATATTTATGTAAGGGGTGCCCGTTCCTGGTGACTTCTACCTTAGAAGGGCCCACTGACAGGAGTCACATGACTGCCTCACATTGCTGCCCTCTCCACAAGTTCCCCATAACAAGCAATATATCTTCACAAATTGTTCACTGATTGCCCTTGGGGTTTCTGGACATCCATTCATGAATCAAATGCAACTCCTGGTCCTTCATCTGGACTGTTATCTCAGGATCCACCCATCACTAAGGACTGTGGCAGGTCTAACTGACCAGCTGATATTGATCTCAATGATCCTGAGCTAGCAATATTTTAGAAACTTGCAAATGCTGAAAAACATACCTTGTTAGTACACAAGATCAACATGGCAAAGCAAGTGAAACACATAACTAGCATAAACACATGCAATAAGGAACCCATTTCTGAAGATGAAGATGAAATTGAACCTCCTGACATCACTGAATTCTTGAGAAGATGCCCTACTATCTCCATTCCTCTACTCATAACTCATCCACCCTCTTCTCTGCATCTCCCTTCTTTGAATCCACCTACCCTTCTGGCTCTACCACCAATTTAATTCCTCTGCCCTCTGTGCCTAACATTGGTACATATGTGGAATATCTGGTCAATTTACAGATGTTTCTCACCACCTCTGATCCTGCTCTCATCGCCTCCCTTATCAATCTAAATCTCAGCTCATTAACTTCAAATCACTTCCTCCACTACACACAATTCAAAGCACTACTAAGAAGTACACCCTTGACAACATTGAGATCACTGATGCAATTATGCAAATGGCTTATAACAAAGTATATATTTCTCTCTGTTATTATTATCTATCCACTTTGCAAACCTCGGATTACATAATCCATCCGATGGATCAGTAAAGCCACTTAAATAAAAAATAAAAAAACACCACAAAAATATTACTGACCTCATTTCAAAGCTTCAGGCTTTAGAATATATTCTGTTTATATTTTTAGAATCAACCGGTGAAGCATTCCCGAGCCCACATGAGCACAAACACACGCATATATGCGTTCGGACACAAACGGGCTCAAATAGCCAGTGATTGACCGCCACACATTTCTGAAACACTTCCAAACACCAAAAATACAATCTATTTACCATTTCAATTCACCCCTATCGTCACCGATCCCTGAATGAAGCCAAACACTTCTATTTCATTTAAACAAGCGCCCAGAGCTTCGAAATGAAGTTGTCAGAATCCAAATATCAGTGATAGAAGGTGTAGATGAGTGAGGTGTTAGTGATTCTGTTCGGAAATGTTTCTAATGATAATAGAATGGTATTCGAAATTGAAGATAAATCCTACAGTAAAAGTGAATGACTTTTGGAATGTTTGTGAACAAAATGCATAGTTCCGAAGAGATAGAGGTTCCGAAAGGATTCTATCTCGTAGATCTAATGAACTTCACAGTTCATGTCGATCACAGTCAATGAACTCACATTCTTTGAAGTGGGTTAAACTAATAAAAGTAGAATTGGAGTGCTTACTCAAATATGAAGTTGTTGTTCAAGGTGAGTTGAGGACGAGTTGGCAAGTATGAGTAGAGAAATCAAGTTGACATACAATAATTGAACTAGGGAATATACATGCGAATGCTCTACCTATATACCGAACAGTTCAGAAGGGAGGGCGAATGGGAAGTAGTCCATGGGGATCGGAAAGTAGCCAAGGTACATGTTGATAGAAATATGAGATAGGATAATATAGCAACTCCAAGAATTGCGCAGTAGGCTTGGATTGTCTTCAGGGAATAAACTAAAAGATTATTCTCCTCAGTGGTGTCAATCACTATATTAAACAATCACTACCTAAAAGATTATTCTACAGAATTCTCAGTAACTAGAACTACATATAATGTTACAATAGGCTCACCTCCTCAGTGGTGTCAATCACTGAGGAGGGGGAACACGCAAGCGTGTCTCACCTGCGTATATATCCTAACCGACGTTTAAGCGCCCGTGTGCGTCGGGTGGCCAAACTACCGGCTCCGACCGAAATTCTGGGCGCTCGCCTATTCTCGACGCGGAAGCAAAACGAAAGGGGTCGCGCGGCTTGTAATACATAGAAACGCGAAAACAAACTAAAAAATTGTGAGTAGAAAATATGGAAAAAATTATAGGAGATATATTTGGCTTGACTCAAGGACATATGGCAAATGTGTGCCCAACACATGTACACTAATTAATGACCATAGGAATAGAGGAAAAAGGGAGGTAGTAAAATTGTGAATGATAGAAAAGATTAATGGACCATCAATAGCTCTTGAAACATGTTTCCGAATCACATGGCTCATCAGGTAGGAAAACCATGTGCAAATCCTTCGGAAGGTGATCCTGTGAGTCTAGAACATTCATATTATAAAGTCTGATGATAGGGAATGTCATCGGAAGCTTCAATAGAATGGAAATAACTCGATCAATGAGTTCATTGGAAAAGATGGGGATCTTCGGAGATGATTGGAAAGCCATACTTCGGTGTGATAACAGGGATGTGTTCCAAAACACTATTGTGACAGAAGTTTCAGAAGTTTTCCAATCAATTTTGTTGTTCCTTTTCACTGAATAAAATTGTTGCATGCATGATTTGTAGTTCTCATAGTACACAGATCGGTTTCAGGTGCTTTAGATTGCTTTTAGTTACATATTTGTGCATTTTATCCCTCATGTAGATTGCAACCCCAGAATCGCTCCATCACCCTGTTATTTTTCTTGGATTCACAAAGTGTTAAGTTTGCATATTTCATTTCAAACCTAAATTTACATCTTGGCCACACATGTGGCACGTGTCACAATCACAATTTGGGCATTACATTCACATCGCCCTTGTCCCGAACAAATCCTTCTGAAGCATCTCATCCGAAGTCCGAAGCAACATGCCCACATTTCCATCAATTCTATTCAACAACTCTTTTATCTATCATTTTGACTCAAACACTCCATCTAGTGAAACAATCCATGTGAAACAATCATTGGTCAGGTCCAATCATATTCTTTTTTTAGAAAAGAAGCACCCTGACTATCCCCATCACTATCCCCATCTTTCACCATGAAATTATGGATTGAGTTGTTCACATTCACTCAAAGCTTGCCATGACTTTCCATATCATCAGGCTTAACGATATGAACGTTCTAGACTCTCATAATTACTCTCCGAAAGATTTAGGCATGGCTATCCCTACCCGAAGAGCCACGCGATTCGGAAACATGTTTCAAGAGTTGTTGTGGGTCCGTTAATCTTCATCTTCATTCACAATTTTCCTACCACCCTTGTTCTCTGTTTCCTATGGCCTTTAATTAGTATACATGTGCCTTGGCTACTTTCTAACCATCACGGACTCATTCCCATTCGCTCTTCCTTCCGAATGGTTTAGTATATAGCTAGCACATTCACATGTACATTCCCTAGTTCAATTATCGTATGTCAACTTGATTTTCTACTCACACTTGCCAAACTCGCTCCCAGCTCAACTTCACCAACAACTTTATATTTTTTGAGTAAGCACTCTAATTCAACTTTTATTAGTTAAATCCACTTCAAGGAATGTAAGATCATTGGCTGTGATCAACGTGAACTGCAAAGTTCATTCGATTCATGAGATAGAATCCTTTCGGAACCTCTGTCTCTTCGGAACCATGCACTTCATTTGCAGACGTTCCGAAAGCCATTCGCTTTTACTGTAGGATCTCTATTCATTTTTCAAAACCATTCTGTTAACATTAGGAATACTTCTGAACACTTTTTACTAACACAACATTCATCCACAACAATTGTTGCTATTATTTGGATTCTGACAGCACGGTCTTGTGTGGCCACATTTTTATTGTTCTAATTTCGTTAGAGGTGCGAGTGGCACCATTGTTTTCATTTCTTATAAGTAGGAGTTCCTTGAGTCAACTCACTTCAGATCTTCGCGATGAAGTCTGAAGTGAGTATCCTTTCTTAAATATTTGGACATTTAAACTTACTTTATCGTTTAACAGTAATCTTGTGCTTAGGTAGTTATCATGCAATGAGATCTTCGTGACGAAGTCTGAATAATCTTGTGCTTAGTTTTTACACAAAGGACACACACTAGCTAGCTTTTCCCTTAAATACACTTGTAGTTCTCGGTACAATATAAGACAGTAAAATCTCCACAAGTCTCCCATATTCTGAATCTCTTGCTTGATATCTCTACAACGCTTGCACTGTTAGTAAATCTTCACTGGCCGCTTACTCTCATTTCAAGTGATCTATACGACTCAACAATCATCTCAAACCTGTTAAGTTTGAGCTTTATCTCTGTTACAAATGTCGCGTCAGTGTACGCGAACTTTTAGCGCTGACAGTTTGCTCCCGCATCAGCGTATCCCCCGCATCTCACGTATCCCCCGCATCTCAATAGAACTCCGCTTAGATTATCGAACAAGCGCTTAAAGAATAAAATACAAACAAAATACAAAACAAAAACAATGAATATTTCCATTACTTCTCTTATTACTCTCTGTTCTTGCTACATTGGCTTTGGACCACACTTGTAGAGATGATGATGTGAAATTCAAGACCATGAGATTCGTCGAGTTGATGTATTTATTGTTGGGTAAACGGAATGACTCAAAGGTGTTTCTAGCCAGGAGGGGTGACAGGACTAATTAGAGTAGGGAGAGTATCATATAGTCTCGGAGAGCCATACAAGTTACGAAATTCCTATCATGCATGACATCAGACATCACTCCGCAATGCACCCATTTGTTTCCAGTGCACGAGCGCCAAGGTTCGCGGTGCTAGATTTGGAACCGTCTCCAGAATGGAACGTCCCTATTTGGGAAAGAACACCCGTCTAGGGCGAATCAACACGATGGCTTTGGATCCAAACCACACGAGGGCCATTCCGACACTCCAAAAGACAATGGTTCTGAATGCATGATGTGCCCATGATATCTGTAAGCAAGGTGCGAACATAATGACGGTGCCACCCCATAGGTAGACGTTGACAATAATATTTGAACCATTCGCTGTAACCAATGCGGCGATACTACTCAAGTTAGTCAATTCCGTGACACCACTCATTTCAATCTCACTTACAACATGCTTGCACCAAATGCAACGGCAAAAAAATTACCGAAGTATGTTGCAATTGTAGTTTGTCCTGCAGCCATATCCGATTCGACATCGACCGCGGCGCCAAGGGAATGCACACCAGTGGTGCATAATGATAGTATAAAAACGTTGTCAGGGATGTTAGACAGCCTTCCGCCACCGGATGTATAACCAACCAGCCAGGCTAAAAAGACGATAAGGCCATTTGAGCATGAGTCTAATAGCGGAACCTCTTTGAAGCGTAGTGGTGGTGAGGAGTATTGCCATCCCAGGAAGGTGAGAAGAAACGTCGCAGAGACATTTTGTGCATTGAGAGTAATGAGGGAAATGAAAAATATGAGCACCGTGGACAGATACGCGGCCAAGCGAACGGACGCATGGTAAATAGGAAAAAGAACGCCGCCTTCCAAGTTCGAATTTAATTTTCGTTTGTTTTTAATGTCGCTGTGGTAATCGTATACATCGTTCATACCAAAAACAACTGCGGAAAACGTAATCACAATTTTTCATGGCTGGAAAAGCCTTGACAAGTCATGGTGATGCTTACTGATGCACAAGGGAAATGAGAGAGTGAAAACCTGCATAACAGCTGTGAGTAGTGATGCAGAGTTACTGATTACTTTGGACGTTGATCTCGAATGTATAAGACCCATCCCAAAGAGTATAGGCCCAAAGCACCAGGCAAAAGGACGGCTTGCCAACACCACGGCGACGACCCTCTCAAGAGTAGTTGGAGTCGATTCGAACATGTACGATATGAAAGACGTTAGTTGCTGTGAGGAACAGATTGAGCGTTACCCTTCATCCACTTGCTGTTCGTAGCGCGGGCGGGGTATGGCGGAGGGTCGGAGACAACTTTATTCACACTCCGGAGATAAACATCGACAGCCATTTGGCAAGAGTGAACAAAACTACTATTCATGTATCAGAACATCAAGCGCCTGAATGTTTTGGGTGGAACATGCCTCCACTAGATGACGGTTGGAGTAGAGGGTACTCTTGACAGTTCTTGCGTAATGGGGTTTCGATAAAAGACGGGAGACGCCTGACCATCATAATCACAGGCATAACTGGCTCAGCATAGTATTCATAAATCAGTATTTGTGAAGGGGGAAGCTGAATAAAAGTCTTTATCAATTTCTAATTTTCTTGAGCACCACATCATTGGATTGCTAATATACCGCTCTTGTACCAAAGGTTGGGGTATCGTTTTGGTTTTGGTTTATAAGATGGCCTATCAGCGCTCTCCACAGATCCTTGAAGTATGTTGTAAGCCTAAAACCTGCATCCATGTCCAAGCCCTGCTAGCAGATTTAGCTGTCCTCTGTTGACTCGGGTATCTACCCAGATCGAGAAAGCTGATAAGTTCAGTATAATATTAATATCATTCTCCCTCGTCGAGATTTATCCAGGGATGGCTTGAGAAGAGTTTCTGTGCCAAAAAATGGTATGACATCGATATTTCGACGCTGGATGTTACAAGCACGGGTTCTGCAACTGCTGGGTTTTGTTGCTCGTATCAGACGGGACAATTTGTTGGATGTTATAGAGAAAGAGTAGACTCAGAAAGTCTCAAACACAGACACGTACACGGACACAGACACTGACGGCGGATGTATAGCAAGAACAAGCCACGTAGATACAAGTGGAGCCTACATGACCAAAGCGTCCACAACAATGTACTATGCAAACATAAACCAACACTCCCACCTGATGGGGATGCAAAATAGAATAAAAGCTCCCACCAAATAAATAGAATAAAACAGCTCCACCAAATCTGACAATCAGATATACATAACAAATGGTGAAGGGGTGCGGGAAGGAATGGGAGATGAAGGCTGGCTGGTGAATGAAGCATTGAATGATACTTGAGGTTCCTGAACAATATCAGCAGTTTCT
>QMFG01003992.1:13774-46367 GCA_003314545.1 Ramaria sp. MG151
AGTGGAGACTCAGAAAGTCTCAAACACAGACACGTACACGGACACAGACACTGATGGCGGATGTATAGCAAGAACAAGCCACGTAGATACAAGTGGAGCCTACATGACCAAAGCGTCCACAACAATGTACTACGCAAACATAAACCAACACAATTGGCAGTACTTCTATGCCTTTGCTATTTCTTGAGGTCACTTTATGCCTATTCATATAAGCTCTGTAGTGGAGTTGTTAAATTTTCAATTTATAATTCTATCCTATGACGAATGATTCTGCCAATCCAGCGTGAAACCCACAACCAACTTTCAGATCGCGAGCAACCTTGTTTCTCAAAATTGTATAAACATGATGAGCCAGCTACTGGGGCAGGCACCAGGACGTTGTTTCCAGATTCGCTGCGCTGGTACTATATTTCTTGATTAAAAAGCCAAACTTTGTTGGTTTTTTTTCCCACGCAGGGTGGCCACAAACAATTATCCCCAAATATAGTTAAGCAGTTGCATAAAAAGAACCCATCAAGGGTAAATAGCTTGTGGAACTTTTTCCGAGGTTTTTCCGTTTAATGTTCTTACAACTTCGCACATGATTCATTCGAACTAAAGAAATCATAAGAACTAGCTGTGCCGGAAGAAGGGAGCTTCAATGCAAGAGGGTGAATCCTCACTCGCGTAGTACCAGTAAAGCATAACCACGTACCCGTAGCGTTGGCTGAGAAGAGACTTCCTTCACTATGCAGCATCTCTTCGACCCACCGGACTCAAAGCGCACTCAAACACAATCCATGTCCGAGTCACACCCCAAGCAGTTATCATGGAGGATAAACCCACTCATCTTCGCTGGTTCAAATACTTGACAACATCTCCCCACCGCATCCTTTCCCTCTCTTTTACCCCCCCTCCTCGCCTCCGCTCTTCCTCATCTACTTTATTCCACATATCAAACGCCACCACCTGTCCCTCGCGCAGTCCCGTTCGCACAGCGGGTGGAACTTCATCCATGCCATCTGCAACGTCCTCCCCACTCGCAAGTGGTCCAGCAGGTCCAGCACCACTCTCCCTGACACCCTCGCGTATGTCGTTCACAATTGCCGCGGCGACATTGTTCGCATCCGCCAGCGTCCCCGCCAGCTTCCCCACTGCGCCTAGTCCAGCCCACCCCGATGCGTACACGTTTGGCACTATCTCTCCATCAGGTGTCAACACACGTCCGCCGCGGCCCTGCGTGCGCAGCCTTCCAGACGACGCACAGTACCATGGCATTCCGCCAGAGTCCCCATCACCGTCGCCTCCGACCAATGCAGGATCCCCCTCATATCCCAAGCTTGTCACGATCAGATCCGTACGCATACTCTCAAACATTCCCGTCCCCACCACCTGCCCGATATCCGTCAGTCTTGTCTCCTCTAGCTTCAGCACTACTTTCGCGTCCTTCTCCGAAGAGGGGAGTATCGTATAACCCGTTGGCGACCGCCAAAACTCAATACTAAATGTCTTCCCCGACTTGGACGAAGTGTTCTTACTCCCATCTCTTAGCAAATTAATAACCCTTTCCTGCTGCCGACTCAGTCCTCTCTTTTCTGCGCCCTGCATTATATGCTCCGGGATCGCCCACATGCTTGCTTCTTCCAGGTTCATCATTTCCCTTACCTCCCTCGTTGTGAACTTTACCTGCTGCGGCCCCTTACGGCCCACAATGCTCACTTGCTTCAGCGTTCCCCACAAGTCCTCTAGCGAGCGCAGCACGTGCGCTGGGATATCGAGCGAGGCAAGCCGGGAAGGCGGCATGAGGAGGATGCGTGCAATGTCGAGCGAGACATTCCCGTGTCCGATGAGGGTAATATGCCGTGTGCCAGGGGGTATGGGGGAACGGAATGTATAGGAGGATGGTGAAGAGGGGTGGAGGGTGTACCAGTGTACAATGTCGAGGGCGGGGATGCAGAGGGGTGAGCGAGGGAGGAGCGGGTGGAGCCGGGGTACCGGGGCGCCTGTGGCGAAGACAAGGTGAGTGTAGTAGGGGAAGAGGACGTGTAAAGGGAGTGAGAGCGCTTGGAGTTGAAGGGACAAGGTAGGCGGTTGTTTTGTCAAGTTGTGCATTAAGCCTTCTCTTGCACTTGTGTTTGGGAACGGTGCGGAGCGCATGCTGATATTAACATTGCCGAAAAAGCAGACACGCGAGTCAGACGCCGTTTGGTCGAACGAGTGGGTGCAGTTCTACTACGTAGGACGGGAACAGAGTCAGCAAGAGCAGTTAAAGTGAAATGTTCAGGCAAAAGGGGTGTAAGATAGAGTCAAAAGGAAAGGTAGATGCAAAATCTCTATCTCAAACCCAAAAAATGAACATCACAAAGAGCTTGCCCCTATTGAAGCCCAAAAACCACAATGTGGTAAACAAGACCCACAAAATCCTTGAACACCAAAAAGCAAGTATCACTCCAAAGACACAGACCTTAACCTCCGGATGGTCTGGCGCAACCCCATACCGCACCAGGCCGTATGGTGCCCAGAGTCTGTCATATATATGAATTCGGGCACCCTTAGCAGCTGATGCAGTCGCATATGCGGTGGGAAGGAAGTACAGGAGGCGGGAGGCGAGGTAGAATGCGGAGGGGCCGCCGCCAACTATAGCGACTTTGAGGGGAGGCATCTTTCTTGCAGTGAAATTGATCTGGGGTTGGCAAGGGGGGTCGCTGCGGTTAGAATCGTCGTGACTAATTAATAGCGAGATTAGTCCCCGACTCTTTAGAGAGGAGGGTTATAGGTGGAGATGAAAATGCAGGGTTCCACCAAAATCCGTTGCAAGGTTATATTGGCGCGCTCTTCTGTCGGAATGACTCAGCTTACGCGTGTTTTCTCTTTCTTCCTTGTAAATCCATCTTCCTACGTTGCCTTACCATTGTCTCATCGCGGCATACAACAGATTTGTTGATGAATGCAGTCCAACGTGCCTCTCATGACAGATATACAGGATGGTGTACGTTTTGGCTTTCGAGGAAGGAAGCTCGTCGGTTGCTTGTGACTTGATTTCATGAGCTTATAACAACTTTATCCCGTTTATCCAAACGAAGGTGGGGCTCTTTTTGTATGGCTACCTCCACGAAATATGACACTACTAAATTTTCATCGAATACGCACAGAGCGAACCAGCACCCCCAGTATGCTGGGGTCTGTGTATGTCGGTTTCACTTCGGCCAAAGCTCTCAAGTCCGCAACTCAGGCCCGTTTATGGTTCCGCGTTGCAAGTCTAGGATATGTCAGCACTGAACGTCGACCATCCATCGACGCTTTGATATCCTCAAACTAGAAAAAAGAGGCCATTCGTGTCAGCTTGAAATCAATTATTTTAATCTGGAGCCGACTTCCGTCCTGTTGGGCAACGGCAATGTCCTGATATACTTCTTCACGTTCAGGAATTTGCTTTGCATTGGCAATGCACAGGTAAAGTTTGCTCCAACGTTTCCCTGTTTCGTATTCGCTTGTCGTCAACACCTTAAACGGCTATTTGCATGTGCGGCACCTGGCAATGTTTCTTGGGCAAGAGAAATCGCTGACGTATTCCACTACGTCTTCACAAATTTTGAGATATCATCCTCTCTAAGCTCGCATATTCCAGATCACTGTCACTGCCCGTATCGGCTTTTGATCGCCTTCCGCGCGGGAGCGGCCTGGGGTAGTTTAGCGTCGAATCGTTCCGTAACGTCCTCTTGAGTCCTATTTACATCCACCTGTGCTCAAAAGCATGTCGAGACGAAAGTGATGTGCTCTGCATCGTCTTGGTACCGGCGGCTTCGTATTCCTTCCATGCGTGCACGCGTCAATACGGATCAAGATCACATCAGATACAAGCATATAATCACCTTATCTACGCCTTCATGCTAGCGCGCTAGAACACCCTGACTTTGACGAACAGGACATTACGCATTACCATGACCCGTCTTGTACACAACCTTTCACAATGCAGTTCATCGCATCCATCGCATCCCTCTTCGTCGTCGCCACTGGTGTCTTTGGCCAGTTGCACATCGACACACCATAAGTTGTTCAGAGAACACCCGTCTTTTCAATCCCCCCTCCCTAAGAGGATTTGCCATCGTAGAGCATCACCAGCACCTCCTTCGTGTGGAGTGCCGACATCGTGGGCGGTATACTTATTCTCGTTTTTTTTTGTGTCAAAGTCATTTACCACAGTGAGCTGCAGGCACCTCCGTCACCTTTCAAATCAAAGATGGGGGTGGTAACATTGCATTCACTTCCACCGTTACTATTCAAAGTAGCAGTAAGTGCCTGCAAGGACTCCCTTTCTTCTGGCTCTGGTTCTGCCACTGGTTCTGCCACTGCACCTGCCACCACCGGGTCAGGTTCCACCGGTTCTCCTGCGTCTACCACTGCCCCAGCTTCTGCTTCGTGCGCTCCTCGTCTGAGAGCGTGGTCGCACCCTCAAAATTTTGAAGTTATGGATCGTGGTAGGGACAGGGACAGTTTATTCCAGTCGACCTGCCGTCTCTTCTTAACCTGTGATCACGTTTATACCCACCGTTGAACACTCCTTGCATTGACGTGGACTTTGTTATTTTTCCCATTCTTCATCCTCATTCTTGAACTTTGTTTCTTCTTGCTAACCTACAAACATCCCAATGAGAGTCGGGGACCGGGGCGGGAGCCGCCGTTACTATATATTATAAGAAAGGTAAAAAAAATTATCACGCTCTAATAATTATGAGTAACTAATACTCTCTATTTGTCCAATGGGGCATTACAAATTACCCAGTTGTTCGTCCGGCTCAATTAAGGTTCCTTTACTATATCTGGCCTGACATATATATTTCCGATATATCGGTAGCATTTCTGTTCAAAATCAAAGTGCGATCAGTGTTATCGCAACTAGTTGATTCTGATTCGGGTGTGCATTCCACGTCGATATGGAAGCAGCGGCTTAATTGGAAAGGAGAGGATCGATGGTAGCGCAAGGAAGCACGTTTGTTGAAATCGTTTGCAAAGGCGTGTTCCGTGAGAGGTATGGAGGCGTGCCCCCAGCATATCCTTTGACGGGATAGAAAGTTGCCGGAAAAAGTAGCTCTGGTCCTTGAATTTTTTAATCTTTCATACGAGCAAAGAAAGCAAGAAACTCACAGTCAAAGTTGATGATCCGGATCCATCGAGGATCGCTGTGTTCAAGGAATAAGTTAACTAGAATGTCTGGTTTGAGGATATCTGAGAACCCAATCTAAACCTAAGGTAGTTGCATGGCAGGACACGGAGGCTTGCGGACAAGCGGGATAAGGTGACAGTTCGTCATTATGCACCAGGGGTGAATGCGAGGGGAGCAGGATCCCTCGGTTTTAATGTGACCTGCTCCTGGCGCGGGCAAGCGAGTCATCTCATGTTGGTCACTGCCGGTCCATACAAATCCATCACATCTAACGCTGTTGAACTCTTATAACAATAACACCTCGTACCTCTAAGGAGCACGTCTGTGTACAAGTATACTTACAAAACCGGTGGGGCCAAAGCTATCATATTGAAGTTCATGCTGCTCGATTTGTTCATATAGCTCTCCTGGATGAACTTTGCAACGTTCTATGATCTCAGTTAGTCATACGGTGTTTCATGAAAGACTATGAGATGGTATACGTTTAGCAGGTCATCGCTTGGCCCTCTGTCGACGGGACCAGCCCTGCGGCCATCAAGTTCAAGGAGACGCAACGTCCCGTCAACAGGACTGGGGGCCTGCACAAATGCGCAGAAGTGAAGGTCCGTGTCAAGATTTTCCGGAACCTCAGATTGACCTGACTTTGCAGCGGATGAATGAATAGAAGCGAAGAGTTCAGTCTTCTCCAAGAGATCCGCACGCTCCAAAGGGGTTCGGGGACTTGCTTGTTCAATGAACTTTGCGAGAGGTGATTCTGGCGAGATGTTCACTTTGGACTGGCTGACAGAATCAGGGAACAGAACATGGATAGAATAAATACAGAGATGCCAACGTTAGCCAGGGCGTGCAGAAGCCCGATGGTTCCACAAGCATTTGAAATCTGTGGATGAGCATATTGAGGAATCCTTTTCATGTCCCAGATAGACGACCTAGTCGCACCGTCTGTTTGATAAATAGAACTGAAGGATCAACTTCCGGCTGACCTCCAGATTGGATTATTGCATCTTCTTTGTGTCGGCTCGCTTCCGTGGATGGGGAGATGGGGAACAGGAATACGACTGCTTTGACGGGCTTCGGAATCATATCAAGGAGCTTCGCATACGGTTAGTTTCCGAGTTAGAAGGTAGAAAAGAGGGTCGATGGTTTTGAAAAATGACCATTTATGGTACAAAACATGACCCCATGTCGAACTCTATACGTACCTCGGGAACTAGTCCATACACGTCATGGAAGGTGACTGAAGCAGTTACAAGGCCTGCCTGTTTCGACCACTTGAAAAAGAAAAGATGTCTAGGTAAAATCTCGGATGTTGATAAAGAGTACATACGGACTCGAGCACCTAAAAGGCTTGATGTGCTCAATTTCCATCGTCGATGATATCAACAAGCTTACTTCTGGATTGGCTTCAAGAGGGATCCAACGAGATGGTACCTCTGACATGGCTGAGGCTAGAAGTGGTAAGGAGTAGTTGAGGTTGTGAACTATGGCGCTAATTATTTCCAGCGCCACACATACTTTTGTAACTGACCCACGATGTCTCGCTCTTCAAGAGTTAGAAATAAAATGAAGTATGTTCATTTACTTATGATCGACGTGTACTGAGTATTGTATCTTGAAAGACGCGAAGATGTATACCATGCGTCTAAAAAGCGGCGAACGCAAGAAAAACTAAAAAAGCGGTTAGAGCTGATCGAGCAGGAAAAGAACGACCCCGCTAAGAAAAAGGTGCCCTGAATCATCTCGCTGCTTGATGTTTCATCTACTTATGTGCTCATTTCACATAGAAACGCCTAGCAGAAAACATACCCCGAACATTAGACAATACACGCGAGTTCGACCCCTCCATTTTAACAGCAAATCCAGCGGCATCCACTAGCACAAACCCCGGCCACCCTTCATCCTCCGGCTCAAATCCTGTGCCGCAGCCTGACTCGGAAGCCTTATTTGATGTTTCCACCGACCCCTTCGCGTCATACTTTTCATCGTCCACCGACACCCCGGTAATGCCCAAGGTTCTCATAACAACGTCTCAAAGAGCCACAAGGGTTTCATATGAATTTTGCGAGGAGATCGTTGATGTTTTTCCGGGAGCCGAGTTTGTGCGTCGGAAGAAGGGTCAAGGTTTTGAAATTGGAAGGATTGCTGGGTGGGCTTCCAAGCGAAACTACGGGAGCTTGATAGTTGTCAATGAGGATCGAAAGAAACCAAGCGAGTTGATCATTCCCTCCTGTTCTCTATCTCTGACTGTCACTTGCTTAAAGATGCCATAACTATCGTGCATCTGCCTACTGGTCCTACCGCGTATTTCAAGCTTTCTTCGATACAATTGACCAAGGAAATCCATGTTTGTTGTGTCTTGCCGATTTTTTGATTTGATTTCTCATTTGCCGATTAGGGGCATGCGCGTGCTACTCCACATGCACCCGAGTTGGTTCTTAACAATTTTGTCACTCGCCTGGGCCATACGGTAGGGCGGATGTTCCAGACCCTGTTCCCTCCTTTGCCAGAGTTCCAAGGACGGTGGGTCTCCCATCCCTGCCTATTGATCCAGGCTCAATATTCGCAACTACCTTTTGCAGACAAGTCGTCACACTGCACAACCAGCGCGACTTTCTGTTCTTTCGTAGACATCGCTATGCTTTCCGTAGTACGGAGAAGGCTGCGCTTCAGGAGATTGGACCGCGGTTCACACTGAAACTACAGTGGCTAAAGAGGGGAATTCCGAGTGTGGGAAGCCCATTTGGGGCTGGTGAGCATCCGCCAGCTCTGGAGATTGATGTTTGCGACAAGGATTACGAGGGAGAGGATGGTAATACAGAGAAGAATGAAATGCAGGGTGGCGAGGAAAGAGCCACAGACACACAAGACCTTGCCGAGACGACATCAACCAAGACCGTGGTTCCTCCTAAAGGAGGCTTAGACGAATATGAGTGGATATGGAAGGTGCGTGACTTAAAATCCAATTGTTCGTGCAGACGATTTACTTCTATGGCAGCCGGAGCTGGAGACATCTAGGCGGACATTCTTTTTGTAAATGGATGAGAGTATACGCCGCCTATCTTACAGCACTGTTCGAGAAGGTTGGGAACTCATCTGTTGCGCACGAGTATAATAGCAATGGCTAGCGCTGTCAAACGAATCGTCCAGGCTCTGGAATATGGATGGTGAAAACCGTAACCGAGAAGTTCACACGGCTACGTGGTTCTGATCGTCCACATCCCTGCAGGTCACGTCACTTTGTGTTTTCCATGATGTGAGTCTCGGCGAGGTTTGATGCCGGAATATATGTGTCAGGGGTGTATTTACGGAGAAGAGATGCTCCTGACTGTTGGCACGGTATCTCATAGCAGGATCTATCGAGAAGCACACCAATTACTTGTTGCGGCAACCTTCTGCTGTACCTGTGGAGATATTCCAATAACATCGCTGCAGGGTCTGCTTCAAACCACATCTCAAGACCCTCAACTGCCTAGCGATTAGCCGATTCTTAACCCTCAAAGCTGTGCCGTGATTTGAAAAGGAGTTGATTGGCAGTTAGAAAGACATCTCCATGCAGGCATACTTGTGCACCGTTGCCACGACTCAATTCGGACCGAGATTGGTTCTATTACCAAAGCATTCTCAGAGCCTAGATTATTACACCATTATTATTCTAATTCTAATTAGATTCTAATTAGATTCGTCATTCTTAAGTTTACTTACCTCTACTGGCTTGGGAACATAAAAAAAAAACAGGACAGGGCCTGTTCTTGACGCTCATTTTTTATGCGCCATCATCAGGATCGATCGCGACAAGACGGAAACACGTCGTGCTCATACACGTGGACACCCTCTTTTATATAACTTATCGCGTCCAACTCGCAGGAATTGTTGCGAACTAGTGCGCTCGCAGGACGAGTTTGAATTAGTCTAGCCCGCTGGTAGCTGTCCAAGGTATCGTCGTTCTGTGGCATCTTTCTCCAGCTTTAATTTGAATTTATTTGAAGGCAGATATCTGAGCCATCGAGCGCTGCCACCTCTTCGTTGTGCATGGCGTTCTTTTCCAATAGTAAATCATACGACCCGCAGTTGCGGAGAAAGCGTTCTACGTCTACACCCAGAGACCGACCGTCTCGTCAGTCCACAGATGACAAGCCTATTGATGAAACATCCTTCCACAAACGTTCATCTAGTGTTTCCGCCTCGACACACCCCTCAGCCATGATACAAGAGCCTCATGATCCTACACCACCGCTTCCTGCCCCGATGGCTGCAGATATTGGGTTTCGCCCGCGGCGGACCGCCGGGACATGCAATATATCCCCTTCCTCATATGACCAGTCGTCTACTCCCATTCCTTTCACCAAATGCACCAAGTGTGTCTCACCTCCACCATGTCCCAGCCTCGTAATTGACGTCCCGGGTCCGCGCTCTGTTGAACTCGAATCTGGACATTCTTCATCTTCCCGTGCAACAGTTAACCATGCTGAGAAAATAAGGACATCAAGTGGCAGAACAGCGCCATCTTCGACTTCATACCCTACGCACAACTCCAGCTCCGTCAAACACAGACCTGTATCACCCGAGGACCTTTACACTGGATTGATCTCACCTTCCACGCCACGTGTTGAGCGGCAGGGGACCTCCTTATCGCAGAGAATAGCCGCAGTACTGCCATTGAAACTGCCGCACTCCCCAAATCGCACACGAAATTCAAACACAGGGCCAGACGCTCTTCCTACACCAGTGTCTTCTCCCCAAGGAGAAAGGAAAGCGCAGCTAGAGCCAATACCTATCCCTCCTGCCTCCCCTCCAGGAAGACCTCACTCTCGTTCTCGATCTGCCACTAATTCTCCTACGGCAAACACCCCTGAATCAGGGCCCAGATCAGCAAAGTCTGCTACACGTTTTCCCGTCCCGATGTCAAGCCCAGATATCGGAGAAGCATTTGGTCCTAGGTCCCCCAGCGCGAGTGGTAAGTCAACGCCTTCACGCGATGCAGCACCATCCAGTAAGCCCGGGGAAAAGCGTGCGTCCAATGTTCTTCGAAAACGTAGCATTCCAAGTGGCAGCCGACGTCGTGAGCCTGAATCCGCGCCCGCGTCAGACAGCGAGAAAAAGACTAACACGCATCGTCCTCGTTCACGGAGTGTCGCGTTCTCGTCTCGTTGGGATAGTAGTGGCCCTAGACTGGGCATTACACAACCGTTACCAGCGATGCCTACGACAGCCTTAGATCTGACGCCTGCTAAGGAGATACTTGTTGCGTACAAAGAGTCTCATCAAGATAGTTTCTCACCAGACACGCCGTTGCGTGACTCAGGAAAAGTGATGGCTCTTGGTTCCGAAGAAAGCAACAACATTCAATCGCTTACAAGGCAATGGTCTTCTAGTCTGAAAAATGGAGCTAAACGGGAAGGGAAGGTAGAGAAACAGGATGCCAACGAGAAGAGTGGGATAGGAGTAAGAGGTCTGAAGAAAAAGCTTTCTGGTAAATGGAGTAGCAAGGAACTCGGCAAACGACGTGATAACCCCACAAGAAGTGTATCTGATGGCGCGGTCGAGGTCTCCGAGAGGATGCTAGCCAGAAGTACGGAAGCGAACCGGTCTGCAACGATCTTAAACGATACACAACCTAGTGTGTCACCTACAAGCAGTCACTCACCCGGGAGAGGACGTCGGCCTTACCACGACGAGGGTCGTGTGTGGGAAGAGGATGCCGGGAGCTGGGTCGGGAAGTACTCGCGTGACAACGAGACAGAGGAGAAGGATATGTCGAATTCTCGTCGACTGTGGAAGCTTGTCAAGCGACTCAGCAGCGGGAACCTCAGAGAGAAAGTCAGTCCATCATTAGAACTCCCCCCGCCAGTGCCACCGCTACCCAAGGACCTATCTCGAAACAGAGACATGAGTCCAAGTGAGGCACATGACTTCTACGCGGGTGAGATCCCTACTCCACGCAGTGCAGTACCAGAGATCCCGGGAGGTATTAGTCGCTTCATAGCCGCTGTCCCATCACTATCCGTCCCTAGTTCGGAAACAGATTTTAGGCTCGGGGCCAAACAGACTAGTGTTCGTCGTCGTCGTTCTCAAACAGACTCTGGCACATGCATGCCTTCCACACCATTACGGATGAATTCAATTCGCCGTTCAGTCACCACGGGCCCACCAACACAGACGCGGCTGACCGCGACTACTCGGTCGTCTTCGCCTTCCTCAGAGACAACCAAATTCTTTTCGCGTTCACGGTCTTCCTCTTCATCGTCTTTTGGCGATGGAATAGCGCCTCCCATGCCCAGTGTCCTCCCTCCACAACTAAGCAAACACACACCCTCTTCTCGTGAGCCTCGCAGTAGTCGCGATGGCACTAGCGAGGATAAAGTCGTGGTAGAGTATTCCGCAAAGGCTTCTGCACCTTCGCCTCCACGCATGTCCTCCGAAACATCATCAACCATTCCTCTATTTGAAGCACATCATCCTGTTAACAATTTCTTGTCGTACAGAAAGCGTCCTTCAATCTCACCTTCGCAATTCCCTGATCACGACCCCATTACGCTGTGCATAGAGCAAGCGAAACTCACAAATCCACCACCCCTTCCTAAGAGGAATCCTAGTCGACCTGGTGGTCATAGCGTGTCGATACCAACCCTTCTAGCACAGGATTCTAAGCCAAACGTCATAGATGTTCAAGACTTGAACCAGTCTACCGTGGCGGATGGGGATATCCGTCTTCTCAAGCGTCGACTCGACTCGGAGCAGACGCCTAATATTTCTAAACTGAGACCACGATCCACCTCAGACGGGGCCATCGTCCCCGAACTTGAGCGATACGTAAACACGGACAAATCCGTATTAACATTTCGAGAAATGACGACGACGCAACGACAACTGACGGAGCAGGAGAAGAACGCCAAGTGGGAGGATTTATTGCAGCGTAGCGACAAGGCCGGGGGGACGCTACATGTAGGATCACCGATTACGGGAGGTCTTGGACTGTGGAGTGACAGGTCTTCTGTGGCTCTTTCCATGGCTCCTTCTGAGATCTTAGACTCTGCCGACTGATTTACATTCGCGCATTATTCCCATCTCAATCTCTAATACCCATGCATACACGCCACAATCGTTTCTTCGTAATATGTCTTCGCACTGTAGCTAATTAAAGCTGCCAACAATTCTCATACTTTATTAACTTCCAAGTTCATGTAGGTGAAAGGTATTCCGACTTAGATGGAACGACACTGAGAGCGTTTCACAACACTGAGAAGAGGACATCTGCTCCGTAACTTAATTATCAGAATGCAAATCTCAAGCTTAAGTACGCTGGACCACTACTTGAGGTGTGTACGCGATGGCATATGAATACAACACGTATCCAAACGCCCACAGTCTCGACACGCACCATAGCTACGATGCCGCGTCGCGGTGCATTCATAGTCATCGAGGGTCTGGACAGGTCAGGGAAGACCACGCAGACATCTCTTCTCTCTAATCATCTGGAATCGGAGGGAACGCGACCTGTGAAGCTCATCAAATTTCCAGGTCAAGTTCCATTGGTCCATATAGAACGTAATACTAACAATGACCGGTTCGTTAGATCGCACGACGCCGATAGGAAAAATGATAGACAGTTACCTACGATCCCAGTCGGAATTGGACGACCACGCTGTTCATTTATTATTCTCTGCCAATCGCTGGGAGGTCGCGTATGCACTCACTACTTCGAGTAGCCTTCAACTACGTGTTCACTTGAATTATACAGGTCATCAATAGAAACTTTTCTGCGTAACGGAACTACAGTGGTTTGCGATCGATATGCTTTCTCTGGTATCGCGTTTACGCACGCCAAATCCCTCCTGACTTCCGCCTCACCCGAAATACACGATAAATTAAACTATGAATGGTGTCGTGCTCCTGATGCAGGTCTCCCAGCACCAGATCTGATACTTTTCCTTGATATTACTCCGAAAGCTGCACAGCTACGGGGTGGGTATGGCGATGAGCGGTATGAAAAGGATGAGCTTCAGCAACGAGTACGGGAGGTGTTTACAAAAATTCAAGAGGAAGCTCGACTCTCGGGTATGCGCTGGGTTACCATTGATGCAGGCAGGGATAGAGACGTAGTCATGACAGATATTTGGGAATACGCCAAGAAGCTTATGGATGGACTCGATGAGGTTCAAATAAATAAATTGTGGCACTCAACGTCACGCCCAGACACCATATCAGATGAGTGAATACAGGGTTATGGTGTGTATGTAGTAGTCGTAAAACAAGACAGAAATGCACAGGTGCTAAAGGAGGGACTCGGAGGTTAGCTATGCAATGCATTCTCCAATAATGAAAAAAAAAAAGGCAGACAAATCCACCTAGGATACAATTAATCGAGATATCCAATGAGCCGGAACGAGAGTGTATGTGGAGCGTAAAGGAGTTAAAACGAGGGAGAATGGGAAATGATACTACCGTGTACAACATTAACTTGAGGCGGTCTAGGGTGTCAACTGGATAGCCTGGACACAACGACTGCAAGGGCGATCAAAGCGCCCCATCTCCACTTCTCCCAAATCACGTTCCGCCATCCCGCTGCCCATGTGCCCAGGGTGCCACCATTCGTACCAGCGGCGGGGCCTTTCGGGGGAGATGAGTCGCCATTTGGGTCTGGGGGAGGATGTGCAGCTTGGACTGGGGAAGAAATGCTAAACGTTGATGTAGATCGGGGGCCTGAAGTGACGGTCCCGCTGACGTCGATGGGTAGAGATGTGGCGAGGACCTTGTCAGGCTTTCCACGCTCCTTCTCGCCCATGTTAGGCAGGTCCTTCAGACTTGGTGCACAATGCTAGTAGAGTATGGAGAAATTATAAATGAAGCATGCGCTTAATCTGATTACAAATGACGTACATCTGGAAATGCATCTTTGAATCGTTTTTGTGAGATGTTCCAGGCATGGCTTTTAGCAGCTAAGATGCGCTTATCATTGATACTGCTTGAAAGACCGCCGGTTGTCATCTCATCCGATAGCATGAATGAGAGAAGGCCAGTCAATCTGTATCCAGGCGTTAGTATACCTAAAAAGGTTTCCAATAAGATTTTGGCTTCCTACATTGTGGCCACACTCCAGGCTGGATTCCACTGGCAACGCCCTGACATCAGATGATAGAAGTAACTACCGTACTTTATTACGTACGGTACCAGGATGGAAGTCAGACATAGAAAAACATATTCTTTTGTCGGTCTGAAATCGACCTGACGGTGTCAACATCTAGCCGATTCGGCGCTTTAGCTTGGGGAAATGCAGAGATTCACCATGATATGTCTAACCTTGATCCCAGGCGGCTTAAAAGGATATTCGGGAGGGAAAAGGAGGAGTCCGTGGTATTCACCACCTGCATAGGGCGAATCTGGCGGTCCGCGCTAGAGTATCACTTTAGGCCATGAACTGTCTCGATTCGAAACACAACCTTACAATTATATAATTCCCTGTATAGACTAATTAGACCGTCCGCGAACATCGATGATAGAAAGAAACCCTCACAAGTCAGGATGTTTTTCTCGTCAGGCACTGCCCATACAAATGGAGGGGGCTCCCTCTGCATTGAGGCATACTCCTTGCCTAGCTAGAAGTTATAGACAACGTCAATATAAGGATGAGTTACGATGCATCCATGACGCACTCGTTTTGCAGCTGCCTTCGTAGTCATGATCAGAGATGAGGAGATAGATACTTTCGGCTTGCTTCACTCGGGTTTTGCCGACGGCGACAGCGCTTATGCTATTTTCATAGGCCGAACCTGTACGAAAATACGCGTGTTGTTAATAGTAGTCAACTTCTACTAGTTACATAGTTAGTCATCGTCTGCCTGCGCGATTTTTTCTCTGATTGCGTCTCCGTTCCGCCTCTTCCTCCTTCGCTCTGGCACTTCGGTTCCTGGGATCAATGACCTCGTAATCTCTCTCCGCACGCTCAGCTTCTGCTCCATCATCCTTAGGAAAGTGCAGTTCATGCGTCAACCAAGTCTTATCATCATCAACCTCAATGCTTTCCTCCTCTGGTTTACCTATGAAGTCGTCGGTAAGTCACTAACTCAAAATTCTAGGCATCCTCTCACCTTCCACACCGTCTGTTTGATTTTGAGCTGTGGATTTCGGCGTGCTTTGAAGCTGTCCCTTGAAGCTATTCAAGGCAGCGAGAATATCACGTTCGTCCTTTCGCTTCTTCTTTCCATCTTTATCTCGTTCCACTTTGCGTGTCGTGTACTTCGCCATTTCAGCTTCCAAATAAGATGCTTTCTGGCCCTTCACTTTCTTCTTTTCGCGCTGCTCATCGTCGTCAGAACCACTTTCTGACGTCCCACGCTTTCGGTTAAGTTTGCGAATAGAGGCTTCCATTCGCGCGATTTCTGCTTGACGCTGCTCACTTGTGTAAATAAGGTTAGAATGAATAACCGACAAGGATGGAAGAAGAGAATACCTTTCGGACGACTGTTCCTTGGTATGCTTCTGACGGATCTTGGAGAGATCGATTTCCTGCCTCTGTACTTCCTACGTCCAGTATGAGTAACAACTATGTTCTTTATCGGATAACCGCACCTTCGGTATATCCTTCGCTACCACTTTCGAAGACGAAGCCCCAGGCTGTGAGATAGTGTCGGGTATACTTGTTGAGATATTTTCTGGTTGTATTACTATGGAATATACAAAGAAATTTGACAACGAAGAACAAGGTTTGAAGTAATTACTCACAGTCCGGTCTTGTGATATTCTTTTTCTTGAATGACGCTTCTTGCTCATCCTCACGATCAGCATCCTGGCCAAATGATAAAAGTTTGGTATTCCTGTCAAATTGTTTCAGTGAAGATTCAGAGATAACAACAACATACTGCTATTTTTACTTCTTGATACTTTTTCGGCGTGCAGCTTCTTCTCGCTCACGGATACCTTGCTCTCTTGCGAGCTGTTGAGCCCGCTTTTCTGCAGCGGTGATGCGAGGGACAATGTCATCAAAAGGATTGTCCAGAATTTTGACCGTCCGTATTTTGGGAGGACTGGCTCCATCATGAATTGCATAAATCATTTAAAAAACTGAAATAGCATACTATACAGGCCGTTCCCCATCAAGCTCTGTGTGGGGGATAAGTGCCAAAATTAGAGGAAACAGAGTCACTTGAACTACCTAGCTGTCCGATTTTTAGCACATCTGAATAGAACAAGGGGTTAGATAAGAATGCTACAGTCTTCCTGTAGTATGACACACTGAAAAATGTGTCCCCAACACATCTGCCGAAAAGTGTGTGCTTGCCGTGGAGTTCGTCGGCCCGATCTATCCAAACGAAATTATAATCCTGGAGCATTGCTCCGAAATTTGATCATACCAAGGGTAATAAAAAACTGGAAGAAAGAGAGGTATAGGTCACTCTTCAGTAGTCACACTGGTAACACACACCTGCGAATCATTCGAGTTTTTTTCGCCATTGTTTGCCATCCCAACAAGCCCACGATGAGCAAACCGAAGTCGAGGATGAATCTCATCCTCAAAAGGTTCTGCACAACGTTTCTTGAAATTGAACGCCTCAGAGTTATTTGGTAACTTACATACCTCCATAGAACGACTCCCCGCCACCGCCAGTGCCTGTACGATCTCCAGTCTGGACCAGGAAATCGGGAACAACGCGATGGAATATCACGCCATCATAATAACCTTGCATTATCAATTATTTATGTCGCTCGTACGCCGTCGCGAGCGAGATAAACCTACCCTCGAGAGCAAGTGCGATGAAATTCCTACACGCCTTAGGTGTTTCCTATAGACGGCTCAGAATTGAAACTGGAGTGTGTCAACGGTATACAAACTGTAGCCCACAGCTCTATCTCGATGTCTCCAATACTTGTCACGACCAGAACACGCCCTTTGGTTGGCAAAGACATCGACTCGGAATCGACTCAAAAAAGAATGTAAACAAATAGATTACGTAAATAGCTTAATCACATGGCATCATAGACGGTACGCGTTACAACGCGTCCACAATAATGGTGATAACGCGGACCCGTGGACAAGAATTAGGTAGCTATCTACCTTAGCAACTACACACTAGCAACATCGTACAGCAATATCGCGCAATGGCGTCCCATGTCACTACGTATATCATACCCCTCCTGGAGAAGCGCCTTTTCTTGACACCTGGACTCTCTTTTTTCTCCCCTCCGCTCTCCCGGCCTCATCGCTAACGTTGGCCTCTGTCAACACACCCTTCGGGTGCGACATAAACAGTGACTCTGAAAATTGGTTCCTTATCTCGTTCCATCTTCTCTTTCTGCGCATGTCATATCCACCACCTACAGTGACTCGTAGGTTTTCCCTTCATCTGGCGCTCTCCCGCACCCAAATTCTCTAAAAATTGTGGTTCTCCTGTTCCTAACCAAGGGAGTATACTCATATCGATCACTGTCCTAAAGCTATTCCTTGGACAGACATGGAAGCTATGGAACTTGACAATATCCTCCTTCTACTTCCCACTTACTCCTTCTTCTCCGTGCTCGTCTAACACCTCACAGTTGTTATACAAGCATCATACTAACGAATCTTTTCTTCACTATCCTGATGACCATGCTTGCAGGTGTTCACCGCCGCCCCCAGCAACCGGATATTCCCCGAGGTGGACACGGCCCTTATACCAAATCCTCTTACTATCAAAGTCCCCCCCTGTATAATTCGCAGCTGAACAGCTTAAGCCATTCCCTGCTAGCCTAGATCCCGAGGAGCAAACTCAAGGAACCCACCGATTCCGGCAATTCTACCGCTACATTCCAGATTCTTACGGACTTTTCGCGCTACAACATAGATGCACCGGCCCCTTCCAGTCCTTCGAAATCGCGTGATCCTTTAATTCTAGCTATCCCCCCGCTATGTGCCAGACCCTTGCAGACTTCTCGTACTCCATCCTAGGTGCACTGTCCCCTGCCAGCCTCAATATCGCGGAAGCCTCCGATTCTAGTTATTCCACCGCAACATGATAGGCTCATACAGGTTTCTCCCACTCCTTGCTGGATGCACTGTCCCCTGACAGCCTCGATCTCGCGGAATCCTCGCATTCTTGCAATTTCACGGCTAGGTGCCAGTTCTCACCTTCTCGCATTCTGCCCTAGGTGCAACTCGCCATCCCCTTGCCAGCCTCTATCTCGCAGGATCTTCCGTCGTCAGAGGGGCTAAACCCGTAGTCCCCGAGTTTTGCCGTTCTAACGACATTCCTTGCTTGGCCCTAATTCCCCGGACAGAACGGACCGTCTTACAGACTTCTTGCTGCCCGCCACGGGCGCAATAGTTCAGTATGTCAATTCAAGCACCATAATTTATCGTGGATACCCAGGCCTCTGCCAGCCTCGATCTCGCGAAACCGAGTCTAGAGAAGCCACCGCTATGACCGAGCATGCCTGTATTACAAAAATCTCGCACTCTGTCGTAGCGGGCCCCTATCAGCCTCGATCCTGCATAAATCCGTCACTATGACTGAGGATGACAACCTTGCAGACTCCTCACTCTCTGTAGCGGACGTACCAGCCTCTGCTAGCCTCAATCTCGCGGAATTGTCCTGGTCAAGTCATTCTGCCGCTGCTGCAGAGTATGACCATCTTACAGACTTCTCGCACTCCGTCATGGATGCAACTCACCTGACCCCTGCCGACCTTAATCTCCCGATTTTCTCCATTGCCCCATGCCCAGCCCTAGAGCCACGCGTTTCTAAAGTGGAAGCTGAAATGTTAAATGAGTCCTTATCAAGAAATTTACCAATCAAGGTCTCAGAACCACTCTCGTTAACTCCACCGATACTTCACGACGTCGAATACCCCCTGCTGGGAGGGCTACTGCGACACTCGCAGCTGCATGCCCATAACCTATCTCAAAACCCTCACTCACACCTCAGCGACCTCGTCCACCAACAAACATATAATGTACCCCGGTCTGACCCGCCTTCCGCTACCTCAGATCAGCCGTCACTGCCATCTTAAAAGAAGTAGTACGGAACTGGGCAGTAGGGGAAAATACGTAGGAAAGGAGAAGTGGGAAAGTGGGATATTGACGACGAACTTTGAGTTTTCGTCTCATGTCACCTGGTTTCTTCCCCCCCCTGTGCTTCCTCGTTTTACCTCCCCTCATTCCGCCCCTACCGCCCAAAGGGTCTCGCCCATTCTCCGTTTCATCCTTTCTTTTCTTTTCTCCTATGAATGTCACGTGTAGATGTGGGACTCGTTCGCTTGGAGTGAATGGGCGAATGCCAGAGTCAACCTACATCTCATGTCCAGCAAGCAGCTCCTGTTCTCAATTTCTGACCTCCAGATCATCAAATTTTTTTTTCGAACGAAGTTGCATGCCTAACCTTTTGGTGTTTGTCACAGGGAGACCCTTCCTTACGTTCCTCTCGATGCCTTCGCTTCCACAATCATACTCAACGTTCAACTTTCACGCACCTCGAGACGCCGCGACTCGGGTCCCTTTGAACTGAGCTATGCAGCGGTGTTCTAGGGTTTCAAAGGGAGGGGGATGAGTACAGAGTATCAGCGCTACCTGGGGATAAGTGTATGTGTAATTCGCCCCGTACTTCTACCTGCGCTGCAGTGACCCAGGCGTTGTGGCGGACAATATCCTTAGAGTACCAAATCCACTCGAACCCCTTTTCTTAAAATTTTTTTTCCCTTCTTATCCCGGTATTATATATATATTCAAGCAAAAACCAAATACAGGGTATTGTTTCAATAACTACAAGAGATTACGAAGAGGTAATATATGCGGCATAGTCATCAAGCATATACAGCTTATATACCGGTACATGACACTTTAGACCGAGATCTAAACAAAATGTACCCAGTTTGTCGTTCCGTCAATGACTACTACTACCTGTGAATTTGTTTGCAGCGTCTTCGATAAGAGCATCATTGCCTCTCACTTTCTTCATATCCGAACTATATACAAGAGTTAGTTCAGCATTGTATGTGGATCTCCTGTGCAATGTTAGATCTAGCCGCAACCAGCGAGAAAGACATATGAGGGGGAGGGTAGATGGTAGATGGGCTGTCCCTCGGGAGCGATGCAATTGTTCGAATCAATCAATCAACAATCTGAAGGTTTTCGTTTGTAATTTCTCCAGTACAGATGCGCACAGAGGAAACGTCCGGTTGTTGGAAGGCCACGACAATACGAGATTATGTCAACAGCGGAAGCAAATTAAAGCTGCGCGCCCGTCAGTGTCTGGCATAGACATAACCTCCACATGGATGCTCGTGACCTTCCTAGCTCTGTAATGGATTGGGACGAAGAGGCAGTTATCGCTTGGCTGTCACATCTCGGTTTCTCCCAGTATGATCAACAAATTAGAGGTCTGTAACCTAATTCCATCTCATGCTCTATCCCTGAATCCACTAGAACATAACATTTCTGGCGATGTCTTGACAAGCCTCGATCAGGAAGCCCTCAAAGAAATCGGTGTTCAAACCATTGGACAGCGACTCGCTATCCTCAAAGCTGTTTACCACCTCAAGCTTGCGCATAATATTCCCATTGACCCTGACCATTATGTGCCTCCATGTAGGTTCTACCAACGTGCCTTGTGGTATTCCTAGACTTAGCTGCACTTAATCCTCAGCGGAAGCGGAAGATGAGCAGGAAGGTGTGACATTAGAGAGCCTGCATGAGGTTGTCAAAGAACAAGGTGCGGAACAAATCTACTCTACTCTACGCAAATTAACTTTGCCCTCAGGCGAACGTTTACGGCGGCTAGAACAGGAGAACAAAGTTCTGCAATCAGATCTTCGAATTTGCTTAGACGAACTTGGCAGTCCAGCTCGTTCGGTTGCTGCACAAGCTCGAGTATGTTCTCATTACACCCCCGTATCTCAAATCCTCACCTTTCCCGTTCAGTCACAGTCTGATGACAAAATTCTTCATCGTCAGCCTTCTTTCAAATGGGCTCAATACGTCAATAAACCGACTCGTTCACCGACTCGAGCCAATCTCGAAGCTGACATAGAATCTCCTAAAGTATCACCTTTGGCACAGGAACATGACATTTCAACGGTTTGCAATCGCTTCATTGGATGTTTTTGGTTACTCCTAAAGCGACGTGCAGGTTGTACCACCGAAAGGTAACCGAGAGGCACAAGTCAGTTCTGAGCGTCCCAGCACTTCACGTCCACCTGCACCTGCGAATGCCAGTGGGAATGGCCACTCTCCAAATAGTAGTTCAACTACTCTTGTCTCTACTTCGAAACAGCCGCGCGCAGATTCTAGCGATGGTCTGAAAAGTTTCAAGGTCAGTCTGGACGATCCTGCATGGAAGGTTCTTCCAGCTGCTCTCAAGAAATATAAAATTAATAACGACGACTGGCAAAATTATGCAATGTTTATCTGCTACGGGAGTACCGGTAGGTACGAATTATTTGATATGGCAGTATCTCACCCTGGCCTTTAGAGCGGTGTTTAAGTTATGACGAGAAGCCACTTCTCTTGTTCCAGAAGCTGAAAGACGCCAAAAAAAATCCAGTCTTCATGCTCAAACACATCCGAGATATTCGGTCTCCTATTGCTGTGGCGCAACAGAAGCAGGCTGCACGTCAAACGGCCAAGGCGACTGAAGCTGCCACCGCCACTTCGACAATGCCACCTTCCTCACATCCATCGAAGGCGAGTAGCTCTACGCACGGGAATCCACGTGTAACAGCATTGTCAAGACAGCAGTCGACGAGGACGGGCCGGGAGACGCCCAACATTTCAGGGACACCGCCAGCCGGCGGCTGGCCTGCATCGGAAGCGATATCTCCATCTATTGATGCAAAACAGGAGGATGAGAAGTCGAGCAACATATTAGGAGGGGTTGATGAGGGGTTGCCAGATGGGAGTGTGGTTGGCAAAGATGTGGTGGTTCCTCCACCTAACATTTCTTATGCGGTAGCCATATATCCGTACATGGCAGAACAAGAAGATGAATTTGATGTTGTCGTGTAAGTGGCCGTACTGGTGGGTTTCCTGTTTTGTTCCTTCTGACCTATCGTTTTAGGAGTGATTCATTTATTATTTTACAACGTGCAAGAGGGTGGTGGGTCGTTCAGCGGGACCCAGCTGGTTCAGGGATCGTAGAGAACGATCCAAGTAAGCAAGGATGGGTACCGGCAGGTTGTCTACTTGAGACAAATGTTCCGGTGGCTTCTGCTGTTGCTGAAGCCACTGGAGGCGCGACTGCTGACGGAAAGCCCATCCTCCCGCTCAGTATCATCTCGACTAGTTTCCCGGGCATCGCTCTTATGGATTATAGCAAGAAGGGGGAAGAGGAACTTGATTTGAAGAAAGACGATGCACTGCGAGTCTTCAAGCGTTACAACCATTGGTCATATGTGAGTCTGTATACGTAACTTTATCGAAGTCATTAATAACACCATCCATATAGGCTGTAAAAGAAGAAGGTGGTGCTCGTGGTTGGGTTCCTGTTCGTCTCGTTTCTTATGTGGAATGTCTATCGTTATATCTAACTGATATTATCAGTCATGGTTCATTGGAAAAGTTGCAGGCGCCCCAGCGACCCCCAATACGGCTGCGACTATGCAAGGTTCGGTACAAGTTTCGGCGCCCATGCTTGACCCGGAGATACGCTACACATCGATACCAGAAAGCGGTCTACACACCTCGGAGTCGGTCTCCCCAATCTCGCCAGCATTCCCTCCTCCGGCAGCATCTCGAACGACGACAGTGGTATAACTGCTTAACCGGGCCATCGTGAAGACAACTTCGAGCCACGTTGCTGGACGGCTAGCATTTTGTTTCATTCTCCACTTTTACCGACGTTTACCCCTCTCTATTACATTCTCCTTGAACCTTCTTTCCGGTTCGTGCACTATCCTCATCTATCCCCTCGTTTGATATTTTTCCTCATCGTCTCTCCTTCACGCATCTTGTACTATCGTATACAAGTGATACTTGGCTTCATTTATACCTCGAAGTGAAACATAAGCTTCATACTACCTCTGGGGTTGTATTGCAAAGCAAACTCGTAAAAGCAGACTCGTACAAGGTATACATACAACAGTAAAGATTTCGTAACGTGGGTAATTAGCTAAGGAAAAAATGTTTCCACGGGGGAGGTTGCAACGACGTTGTTAGGACGCGATCCAAAACGAAAGAGGTTGAATACATAGCACAGCGGAGGCGGGTCTTGGGAGGGGTTGTAAGTCTGTCATTAATGACGCCCCCACCAGCGATTTCTAGAAGGGCCTTGTGGGAGATTCAGCATCAGTCATGTTCAGCATCAACAATGTTTACCTTGTCTGGGTTCAGGTGGGATAAAAGGAGGCGTAGAGTCATAATTAGGATTTCCAGGTGGCAGCCGCCCAATATTGGAGGGATCTGGAAGTCGGCTAGAAGACTGAGGTTGCTCGACACCATTCACTGTGTATTTCTGTGTTCCGTCTGGATAGATCTTCGTGACGTGTTCGTTGCCCTACAAAAAAAACGTTGGGTATAGGAAAGTTGAGGACTATCAGAAACTTGCCATGCTATCTGTCTTTGTGTGTATTGTTTCAGAAACGCCGTTAATGCTACGCATCACTGTGCTTTCTGAGACCCATCGGGGTTGCTGCCCATTAGGGCTCGAAGCATAGTGTCCTCGAGATGAGCTTCGGAAAGAATTGCCCTGCGTACCATTCAGCCTGAACGGATCGCTCCCCCAGTGATTATTGCCATTGTCAGTGAATGTGGGACCAGAGAAGAAACCAGGCATAGAGAGGGAATGGGAAAATCCAGGAAAACCTGACTGAACGGGGGGACGGTTAAACGCGGAACTCCCTCTATGTCCATACGGATTGAAAGGTTGATTCGAGATCAAGGGAGCAAAGGTATCATTAAAATGACGTTGCATGTTGGCAAACATGGCATCAAAGAGTTCAAAAGGGTCCCTAAACGCAAACTCGGCTGGAGGTTGGTGGCGGGCGGATGGGTGTGCAAAAGGGGAGGGGTTGAAGAAAGGATCCATGAAGGGGTTAGATTGAGGATAAGGACGGTTGGGGGGGTAGCCTGAGCTATTCGCGGGCGGCTGTTTGGGTCCTTCTGGGAGCTCCTCTGGTGGGGGCCACACACCAAACATGTCATAAAGCTGGAAAGAAAAAGAATAAATAGCAGTGTCTCGAACGACTTATTAATGAGTTCACTTTGCGATTGTTTGTATCTATAAGGACTTATATTTATGTTGGAGTCAGCAAACAGAGTGTGGCGAGCACGAAGAATCAGCACCGACTTTCATAAGCGTTGTTCACTATCAAATGATCAGTATGAGAGAGAGATGGCTCGCAAGTATATACACACCTTTTCGAAAATGCTCGTTCGCAGTTTCCTTTTCTGCTGCAGTGGCTCCTTGAGGGAGCCTATCAGGATGTGTTCGTAAAGCTTTCTTCTTGTAAGCTCTCCTAACTGTGTCTCCGTGAGCAACGTTTCAGACATCTTGCTGGGAAACGCTCACTATCTTCAGGTGAGGCATCCGCATCGACACCAAGAATCTCGTAGAAGTTAGCGCTAGACATGATGATGCAGGGAGAAGGTTGTGGAAGCAGCACACAGTTTCAGTCTCCGACTTCAACACCCAAAATCCTGTCATTTTCTGTGTTGGGTCAATTTCAAGTATGCAGTCTGATAAATTCAAGCCTGGCTGAGGAGGGGAAACACCACGATCCTAGCGGCAGACTAATATTATCGGGAAGAATATGATTATGTAAACTTGCCACTGATCGATCGACCTGCGATGTATAGGTGTAACTTTCAAGAAATATGTACTACCGCTAAGCTAAATATACGCGAGGGACTTCGCGAATCCAAAGAAGACTTCGTCAGGCTAAGTGCTTAGAGTATTGCCAGCTAGAAGTATGCGAACTGCTAAACTTGGATGTGAGCAGCCTTTTGCCGTAGAAGGTAGGGATAGCTCTCTTGTGTCCCGGGCTCGGATGCCTGGTGCGTTCGGGGACTGTATGTACCAGCAGCAAGAAACGGCTACCATTTCTAGTACTGCACAGACTCGAAGTCGCAGTGTGTAACACACGGGCTATGGTCAAATCTGAATAACCCGACCTTAGCAAATGGTAGAGGACACAGAGTAACTAACGGGTAACTGGCATATATCCGGTCACAGAGCGAAACCGTAAATGTAAGCGCTTCCCCTCCGTAAAAACTGGAATGATCTCACGCCCTTCAACGTACATGTAGTAGTGCTTCGATGACGAGGACCTTATAGAAGTACAGTATCACAAGACCAACTAATGTTGATGTTGAGAAGATACATCCATAACTACACATCCACCAACTGCGCAGCCACAGACTCCACGGTCCACTCGTCTCTACAATATATATAGAGAGACGAGTCCTTCGCGTCACCTCAGTCCGTTCTATCTACAGACGACTGAGGTGAGACACTCTATCATTCTTTCGTGACTTGATACTTATATACACATTATATGTAGACTGCTATTTAGGTGATTATGAATATAGTCCGTTCTATCTACAGACGAGTGAGACCGCTATTTAGCTCCCAATAACTGATAGTGATCACCGACTCGGACGTTAATGAGATAGGCCCGTCTGAATGATAGAAAGGAAGGATTTTGTCGAAAGGTGTTCCTGCATCAAATTAGCATAACCCGAGGGAGGGTTATGCCATCTTCACTCATGATCTTACACTCTTTCACCTTATCGACAGAATGCTCCTTCTCCGAGTCTTCCTTAGAGTATTTGGTGAAATACTGCATTCAAGCTGAGTTTTGCCCAGAAAGTTTACGACGCCGTTGGCGTGATGGTGCAGAAGGTTAAGAGTACCCCATCATGACTATGTGATACAACAGTCGGTTTGAGAGTAAGAGGGGAAGGGGTGAGGAAACAGACGGATTCCATGCTAGAGCTGACTGAAGCAGTTATGGACCTACAGCGAGCATTGCGGAGGCCAATGGTGAGCACGCTATCATGATGAACACGGAAAACAAGTTATAAACATAGCTGTCCAAAAAGATGGTGCGAGGCTTTCCACACTGAGTCGTTACTCAAGTATTCGTACAATCTGAAATCTAAGCTTAGGGAAACAAGTAATATACCCCGATCGATGGATGCAGGCGAAGAGCTTACCCTGGTTAATTCCGTTGAACCGCCCGGCAATACCAGGCCACAATCTGAGGTCCACATAATGGGATATATTCAGATGATGGAGAACCAGGGACAAAGTCTTTAGGTCAGGAAATCTCCCTGCGACTTGACGCGACGAGTACGGGAGAGGGATTCCACAAACCCAAGCAAAAGGGACCTGAACCCTGGTTTTGGGGCGGAAGCACGAGTCTCCTCTAAATTGGAGACCGAAGATTTTAGACACAATTGGAGGGTGCCGAGCCTGAGTATGGGTCACTTGTCTTATGTCTCCAGCAGTCCAAGCTATCATTCGGGTTGAGAGGAAATTCTGAAGCTTACATGAGATAAATCTGCTTGTGATTCATAGACACATCAAGCAGATGTCGAAGTTAAGTATACAAGCGAAGCCGGGACCTTCTCGAATTTCGAATTGAAACTATTTTATGTCGACAAAATAGGAAGTTAGGAATGCTGATGATACGCCCAATATCCAGTGGTTTCGATGGCCAGAAAGGTATTCTCAGTTTCGGCGTCGCCTCGAGGAGGGGGGGGGGGGCAGGCAAGAGGCTATGATGACCTCGGCAGTATAGTGCGTGGAGTGCGTGTCTTCCAGAACGAGATTTACTAGCAAGAGCAGGGAAGTATGATCTCGAGGCATGGTGATCGTAAGGTGAGCTGGACGGGGGGTGTGTACCTTAGTATATCTTCGTGATAGGAGCTGCTAAATGATGCGAGAGCTACACACAAAGAAGCGCCGAACATGCAGGAAATGATGAAGGCTGCAGGAATCCTTGGACGCCGAAAGGAAGATAAATTCGCGGAATGGAGCTTCTCAAATAACTCTACGCCAACAAAATGAGATTATAGAGGTACTCAGGAGAAACTAGCATTTTAACCACTTGAACACTTGAGCGTTGAATTGTGCCAACCACCAGGGTGAGAGAAATGGCTCCCGAGCATCCGGTCCGACTTTGCAACCTAATAGGTCAATTAGTTCATTTGTATATAGCTTATATATATTATCCAGATCTCTGGTACTAGGGACAAGTGATGTCACAACGGCTGCTAATATATTGCTATTATGTCTCTTGGTCGGGTATCCACCGAAAGGATCACGAGCTCTATAATGATTTGAACACCTGTAGGTAAGATGATTCTGCCATGCGCAAGGCCTCGTCGACCATTTCCAAATTAACACCGACCCCTTGCGAGGAGTCTTCCTTCCCACCAGCCTATATGACATCAACAATCTACTCAGACGTGATATTGCGTGACGAACCTTTCCACCCAATATAGCCGTCACTTTTGATGCCCAAATGCGGGCATCAAACTCTTTAGTGGTCAAAGATTTTGGAAGATAGTTGACATGAACTACTCTTTTTTCCTCGAAATCAATACTGAATGTATACATAGCTTTCCCAGCCGTTTTCGCCTGTGTTGCGATGGCTTGAAGAACCTGTACATTTTTGAACGTGGATGAAGTATAACGCAGATATAAAAAACATGATTTTTATCACCTTCGTATTTCCCCCTACGTCTAGCAACTTAAAATATCCCGGTGCTTCTGGATGCTCTTTAAAAAATAGCATCAAGTTGTCCGTCTCCTTTGAAACAGGTGTCAATTGCCATGAAGTAGTCACGTTTTCACTTACAATCTTACTTGCAGCTTTTTCCCGAGCCTTATTCTGGTCGTCAAACGCTTTGCGTACCAGCGCAAAACGATCTTTCAACTGTGCCTTGCGAAGCACGGAAATATCCGCCTGGTTGAGTTCCTGGCACAATATGTCAAATATATTCTTGGAAAGTGTCAGAGCAACATACGAGCGTGTACGCCTTGAGAGCAGCGTCCTTGTCTTTACCCGTCTTCTTCTCAATAAGATCGAACTTGGTAGTCAACGCGTCTGCCACACGGTTTACTTCATATGCTTCGCGTCCCGTTACTGCAGTGATTCGACGGATACCCTTCGCAATCCCAGATTCTTCAGTAACTACAAGATCTTTGATAACACCTGTTTTCGCCACATGCCTGCAAATGATATATCAGTTACTAGTTACACGTAATTTCTTGGCAACTCACGTTCCGCCGCAGAACTCGACACTCGTAGAACGCCACTTTGGGTTCGTGATGTCCTCTTCCATTTCCTCGACGTTGTACTCAAGAGTCACTACACGCACTGGATCCGGATACGCCTCCCCAAACACCGCCCTCAGTCCGGGGATTTTTTGCGCAGTCCTCAAGTTAACTTCTTTGCTGAAAACTTCAACGTTGCGCCGAATCCAATCGACACAGAGTCGCTCGATCTTACTAAGTTCGCTAAGTGACACTCCCGTCTTGTGGCTGAAGTCAAACCGTAGTTTTGTTGGGGCGACAAGAGATCCCTTTTGATCAATATGATCCCCAAGGATCTCTCGCAGCGCAAAGTTCAGAATATGCGTCGCGGTGTGATTATTCCGAATCGGCCATCGTCTTATCTGAGCAAAGTAATATAAGTGAAGACCTGTAAACATTGTAGTGCCAATGCTATTACCTCGTCATACTCGGCATCCACCTCGCTGCCGACGCTTAGTACGCCGTATTTAAGGTGGCCAATATGCAGCACATAGCCATTGAATACTTGAACATCGTCCACATCAAACACAGATTCCATGCCGACCATGATCTTTCCTGTGTCATGCTCCTGGCCACCGCTTTCTGCGTAGAAGTTGGTGCGATCAAGTAGAAGACCGAACCTAGCTTCCGTCGGAAAATTTTGCGTAGTATTCATGAACGACTTGTTATAGTATATGGCTTTTATGCGCGCCCGAACCGTTTCTCGTCCTAAATAAGAGAAGTTAACATTGTCTATACGCAGGTTCAGAACTCACGTACCGTACTTGAACGAATCATCCGTCTTGGGCACATTTGCATCTTTCTCCAAGATTCCCAAGTCATGTACATCAAGTTTGACTACCTCTTTTCCGGCTTCCTTCCCTCGAGCTTTACTCGCCTCTTTTGACTGCGCCTGGGCCTCTTCGAACTGAGTATCGTTCACGCCGAGGCCGATTTCTTGAGCCATCAGCCGAGTAAGATCCACAGGGAATCCATACGTGTCGTACAAGCGCCATACATCCTTCCCGTGTAGTTCCGTGGCACCCACCTCTCGTGCGCGGGAGGTATATCCCTCGAAAAGTTTCTCACCTCGGTCGAGCGTACGCGAGAACGACTGTTCCTCTTCGTCAAGGATCTCCTTTAGCTCATCTCCCTTATTGGTTAACTCAGGAAAAACGTTGCCCAGCTGTTGTACAACGATTGGGACGAGCTGAGAAAAGAAGTTACCAATCTGAACGTTGAACTTTTTCCGCGCATATCGCGCGCCTCGCCGAAGTATTCGGCGTAAAACATAGCCACGGCCGACGCTGTCCGGAACACCACCGTCAGACAACGCGAATGTAAGTGTACGTGCATGGTCTGCAATGACACGATACGCTGTGTCTATGCTATCCGCATCCTCTGCACCTAGCTTTCCCTCATAGGGACGGACCCCGGTTATCTCCTGAATTTTATCAAAGAGAGGGGTAAAGACATCTGTGTCGTAGTTTGAACGACAATCCTGAACCACAGACACAAGGCGTTCAAAGCCCATGCCAGTGTCAACATGTTTAGAGGGGAGTGGTTTAAGTGAGCCGTCGTCTTCTCGGTTGAAGGTGATGAACACATTGTTCCAGATCTCCAATACATCTGGGTCGTCCATATTCACCAAGTGGGCAGCATTGCGTCCCCCTATGCGATCATAGTGAATTTCACTAAATATAATGAATGTCATAGAGAAAAAAGTATCGTCTTGAAAAATCCATACCTGCATGGCCCGCACGGTCCTGTCGCTCCCATTTCTGTTGAAAAAAATGAGTTTTCGTAACTTAATGCGAGAGCTAATTACCTACCCCAGAAGTTGTCTTTGGCGTTACCAGTCAAAAGATGATCCTCCGGGACGCCCTGATCCAGCCAAAACTGCCGTGCCTCAAGGTCTGGCTCTAGACCGTTTTTCTGATCGCCCTCAAAGTAGGTGACGTAGAGGCGATCCTTCGGGAGCTTGTATACCTCTGTGAGAATTTCCCATGAATAGGCAATAGCTTCTTTCTGAAGGGCATTGAGCCAGAATAATTGAAGAAAAAACTGTTCCGCTAACTTTGAAATAGTCTCCGAAAGACCAATTTCCAAGCATCTCGAAGAAAGTATGATGATATGTATCAAGCCCTAACAGGATCACGCATTGGCGAGCCATGAATGACAGCATGGCTCCTATATCTCACCGACATCATCCAAATCTAAGCTTCCATTTAGTAGGTGTTATACATAAGCAAAAGTTGCACAAAGCACCATTATGTTTCCCACCCGCCCTGATACATTTCTGAGTGTTGTACGCGCGTCGGAGTTTTGATAGGTCAGAATTAGGGTCGACAGTTCCAAGGAAGATGGATTTGTATTGATTCATACCCGCATTCGCAAACAAGAGAGTGGGATCTTCGTATGGGATAGTAGAGGAAGATGGCCAGAAAGTGTGGCCTTTGGCTTCAAAAAAATCAAAGAAAGCCTGCCGTACATTTGAGGATAACCAGGGACCATTGTAACGTTTGATTGGCATGCTGTGAACAGAGGAGAAAAGTCGGATGGTAGATGATGGCAGTATGCGCATTCAACGCGATGCGTTGATTGGATCTCTTGTGACGTCGTCACAATTCAAATGACTCTAACCCAAGTCACGTGAACGAATGGAAGACCTAGGCTCGATGATCCCTCAGATCCTTCTCCAAGATTTCATCGCTCACCTGGTATATCCTCAGCCAGATTTTGATTGAGGCATGAAGGACTCAAGGTGGACCCCAAAGGCATTCTTTCCTCAAGCTGGTGGAAAGCATTCAATATGGAACCTAAGGATCAAAGTGCTAACAAGGATATGGTATTTAAACTTGCCATATATATATATTCAATAATATAGTAAGGTAAAGGTCACCAGGAATGGGCACCCCTTACATAACATGAGTGCCTATGTCACATGAGCACAAAATTTCTTCATAAAAAAAATGAAAAGTGCTAGAATTTGCCCAGAAATTAGGTTTGAATTTTTTATTTTTTATTTTTTATTTTAATATGCTACAACAAAAATATAATTGACCTTTCCTTAGCATAGCTTTGGGTGTGAGAGCCCAGCATTTACAGCCATAAGTTCTGAGCCAATTTATTTTGGGTTTGATGCCCCAAAAGGCTTCAAATGGTGAGATTCTGAGCCTGGAGTGTAAGATCCTGTTCTTGATGAAGTTTTCTGTGTGAATGGCAGATACCCAGAATTCTGCATTATAGTTACATAAAACTAGGTTTCTTAGGACTGAACTTCCATGTCTCCACTGCTACCACCCCCATCCTCCACAGTCTACCTATCCTGTCCGTACCAAAGACCGTTTATGTGATTGTTAGTCAAGGAGCCGAGGTTATGTGACCTCGGCTAATGACCATGTGACCTGCAAAATTTTCTTTGTGAAAAATAAAAAGTGCTACAATTCACACAGGAATTACAAAAAAAAAATTAAATTTTTTTAGATATTTTGACCTTAAAATTGCTTCCAGTCCCTCAGTTTTGTGCTTTTTTTCTTAAGTCTCTGCAACAAGTCATAGCAAGTAATATACTAAACATATTCTAGGAGCTAAATTTGTATTTTATCCCTCTCCTAATATCTAGTAGTAAATTTGAAGAAAATGTGCTTCATGCTTATGTAAGGGGTGCCCATTCCTGGTGACCTCTACCTTACTAGATATTAGGAGAGGGCTAAAATATAAATTTAACCTCTAGAATATGTTTAGTATATTACTTGCTAACACTTGTTGCAGAGACTTAAGAAAAAAACACAAAACTGAAGGACTAGAAATAATTTTAAGGTCAAAATATCTAAAAGAAATTCATTTTTTTTTGTAATCCCTGTGCAAATCGTAGCACTTTTCATTTTTCATGAAGAAAATTTTGCAGGTCATGTGGTTGTTGGCTGAGGTCAGGTGACCTTGGCTCCTCCGCTAACGATCACATAAACAGTCTTTGGTATGGACATAATGGGTAGACTGTGGAGGATGGGGGTGGTAGCAGTGGAAACATGGAAGCTCAGTCCTAAGAAACCTAGTTTTATGTAAATATAATATAGAATTATATTTTTGTTGTAGCATATTAAAAAAAAATAATATTTTTTTTCAAAATTAATTTCTGGGCAAATTCTAGCACTTTTCATTTTTTTGTGAAGAAATTTTGTGCTCATGTGATGTAGGCACCCATATTACATAAGGGGTGCCCATTCCTGGTGACCTCTACCTTACA
>QMFG01003993.1:0-13801 GCA_003314545.1 Ramaria sp. MG151
AATGGTGAAAGATGGTGAAAATGATAGTGAACTGATAAGGCGCAAATAACAAGCTTCTGGTGGTATTTAGGCTAGGCCAGGGCCCATAACCTGTTGGATGTTATAGAGAAAGAGTGGAGACTCAGAAAGTCTCAAACACAGACACGTACACGGACACTGACACTGACGGCGGATGTATAGCAAGAACGAGCCACGTAGATACAAGTGGAGCCTACATGACCAAAGCATCCACAACAATGTACTATGCAAACATAAACCAACAGAATTGGTATGTTATGAAGATGTGAATGATGTTTGTATTTATATTGCATGTGGATTACATGATATATATATAATGGGCAGGACTGGGATGAGAGATTATGGTAGGGGTATCTGGTGGAAGTTAGAGGGATACTATGATATTGGCTGGTTTTGATGCTCTGGTGAAAAGTTGTGGATTGTGGTGCTTGGTGGGGACTATGTTGTGTTGCTCTGATTTTATTGATAGACATAGGGAGATGTGGAAGAGGGAGGAGTGTTATGTTATTCAGACTTAGGATGATGTTTCACAGGATTATTCTTTTGTTAATGGATGGTATTAACAGAAAGGCAGATTGGTAGGATGGGACATTAAAAAAGAGGATAGGGAAAAAGGATTATATTTAGTTATAGATGAAGGAGAGAAAAATACAAGATAGGTGGAGAATGGAGAAAAGTTACAGAGTGATATACTCTGTTTAGGGTTATGTTTTCTGGAATGAGTAGTAGGTATTTTTCTGCTAGTGTGGAGTTGGAGTAGGATTTGGTGATTGGAGAATAATAGTATAAGTGATTATGGTATTGGTAGATTTATATTGGACTAGTGAGTTTTATAGGATGTAAGTGGTTCTGTACTGGTTCTGTACTATATGTGGTGGTTTTGTATTTAGGGATTTGGGAGCACTAGTTAGAATTAGGGTTAGGTTTGCTATCTCAAAGGAACAAAAGAATTAAAACTTACCTTGGGAACAATGGATGAAGGTCGTAAGGCTTTTATATACACAGACTGGGCATCACAGCCACACCAGTATTCACTATCAGGATACATTGTCCTCCTCCATGGATCTCCAGTTGCATGGAATGCACAAAGCCAATCATTGATCACATTATCAATGGCTAAAGCAGAATATATAGCTCTTGCATCCACAGCAAGAGAAATTCTATATATACAATTACTCCTTGAAGAACTTCATGAACCTGTCAAGACACCCATCACCATCTATTGTGACACTCAGAGTGCAATTATACTAGCAACAAACAACAAATTTCATGCATGCACCAAACACATTGATATACAGTATCATTTCATTAACAGGCATATCCCAGGCAGGTTGTCCTTACACTTTGTGAGGGCACATGTTTGATCAGTGAGATTAGAAATTATTTATTCTTATGTGGACAAAGGGTGCATACTTTTATGGAAGACAGATAGTCTACTTGCTCTGAAATCTGCTCATTCTGGTGTTCTTGCAGGCAACCCCCGAAACCTATGGATTCGGCAGAGTCTCTGCATATGGGAATTTTATGTATTCAGGGTTCTCACGGGTTTCCGCGAGCTTTGGCGACACCCATGGGAACATTAAGATGCCTTCGGGCCGGTGGGACGTTCCTGGCGCATGTAAGCCGCCTAAATGTAAGGGCTGCCTATCACCCAAATAGTCATACCCTCCGGGTTACCCCATTCGTCTAAAATAACTCGAAATTTCAAACAAAAATGAGCATCAGGCTTTCAGGTTTCTATTTCATGTCCTCGGCTGCATTGATGCATACCTGCTCCTCATACAAGTTACAACTTCGACGAGTACAGCTAAAACGTCTGAGTAATCGTATTACGTAATCGTGGGATTTCCGGTTTCATTTATACCGTGTGCCGGGTTAGGGTCTTCCACTTGACGGAAACCACGACCATCATGTCCACCAGTACAGCGACCATGACATTTCCAGCACCCACAAAGGTGTCGAAACTGCCTGTATCTACGAGAAAGACCTCTTCGTCAAAAAGTGCCGTCGCCACACTGCGCTCCTTGTATCCTCGAGCCGCCCGAGCGTTCCTACAGCGCGACATCACGCTCACTTATTCCCTCCTCCTATCTGCTTTTTCAAACTTACAACCTCCTCTTTCATCTTCTGTCGATCTTTTGAGCTCCCACCGACGGAAATGGGACATCCTACGGATTACTCTAGAAGCAACGTTGTATACTTCCGTACCAGTGAAGGAGACGCTGCCTCCGTCATTACATTCGGCTCTATCACTTTCGCCTCCAGCTCTCATTGAAATCATGCACGCCCGCTCGCTGCGTCTATTTACTCCGGCAAACCTAGGGAAATCAACTGCGCAATTCCTTCCGTCGCAGATTCTCGTTGCGCTCGTCCTTGCCTCCGTCAAGCTTGACTGTGTGCATGTCGGTCGGGAGATGATTGAAAACTGGCTGTCTCTCAGAAGTCATTCCGTCTATGAAAGTAACAAAGATACAAATGAACCACAAGCAAAGGAAGATGCCGATGGGTATGAGAAGGTTTTGGAAATGTATACTCTTCACGTGCTCCCAAGACAGGAAGATTGGCATTCCGCACGGGAATTCCTTCGCTATGAGAGTGAATTATCCCAGGATAGACGAATGGTACGAGTGCGATATTATGATGCGGCGCTTCTCCTGACCATCACTATAGTTCCTCGTTCAGGCGCTCCAGGCGCTTCACGCACAGCACCTGCATAGGGAGAAGGAACGCGAACACAAACAGAATATCAATCTCTCACCTTCTTCTAGTCGTACCCCCACACCGAAACCATTCACCGGACGCACGCCCTCTCCATGTCCTTCCATGGCATCCACATCCACCACCTCTACACATACTATAGTACCAATCACATCGCGCCCACATGGTATATCCTCCTCCTCACTTACGTCTCTCACACCAACGCCCCGTGCTCAAAGCCCTACGCAGCCTCGCCCATCTCCGTCCACCGCCACCGTCCGTCGGCAATCTCGAAGCACCACCCCTCTCCCCACCCTTCCTTCGGCTCCTCAAATGCCCGTTTCATCCATCCCTGCACCGTCATTGCTGACACTGCTGAAAACGTCACTCCTCCCACATCTGACAAAGTCGAAGCTGACATTCCTTATACTTATGTTTCTCGTTCCTATGGTGTCCTTTGCGTTTCGCCTGAGGCGACGACGACTGCGGACTCTCAAGGGCAGTGGCTCTGCTTTGATTGCCTCCCATCCCCACCGCAATGCTGCGGAAGAGACGAAAAGACGACTTAAAGCAGGCTGGTGGCCAGAGATCCGTAAAGCGGTCGTAGATACAGTCCAGATGGCCGCTGGCGGGCTTGCATAGATGATTGGCTTAGTATTACCTTTAGAGGGGGAGTTATGGTATAGTCCTTATATACCATGCCGACGCCAAGGACTTGTATTCTACTAGATATTGTGTATTACCCTTTTCGTGTGTACAAACTGAAAGAAGATTATACGTATACTCTATCATTCTTCTAGCCACTTAAGTTCAAGAATGTTTGGTTCCCACCCTTCGTAATGATAGGCTTATATTTCACTCTTCTTTATAAATTCCGGTTAGTCAACTCAATGACCGTGACATGACGCGTTGTCACCCATCATTGTCACCGTTTTCCTTCCCCTTTCCTGCCAACTCGGTTTAGCAGAAATGGCTCTCTGGGTCGACAAAGTAAGTCTATTTATATAAAACTTGTGAAATAACTTATTCGTATCCAGTACCGCCCCAGGACTCTAGGAGACTTACATTATCACACAGATCTTTCTGCGCGATTAACATCTCTGGTGTGGCAATTCTCTGCTTTTCAACATTTCGATCCATTCCAACGTGATGTGTGATGATGTACTTTGTTCTAGGCGGGTTCAGGAGACTTCCCGCACATGTTGTTTTATGGCCCGAGTGGTGCAGGGAAGAAAACCCGCATTACTGCAACGCTACGACAACTCTTTGGGGCAGGTGTAGAGAAGGCATGCATGTGCTATCATCTCATTTGTACTGAGTCCCATACCAACCGCGGGTCTTGTGGAATAGCTGAAAATCGACCAACGCGTATTCATGACGCCCTCTAAGCGAAAACTGGACGTGAACATTGTTCAGAGCAATTTTCATATTGAAATCACCCCGAGGTGTGTATCGTATATTGTGTAATATTTGGAATACCTCCTGACGGGATATGTGTAGCGATGTAGGGATATATGACCGTGTTGTTATTCAAGAGATTTTGAAGGAAATTGCGCAAACACAACAAGTCGACTTGAACGCCAAACAAAGATTCAAAGGTGCGCTATTGATATACCATTCCTTGGACTGATTAAGCCGTGAAAGCTGATGTTAGGGAATTACGATGTCAACAGTTGTGATTATAAACGAAGCTGACTCTTTAACCCGCGATGCACAGGCTGCGCTGCGACGCACGATGGAAAAGTACATGTCTAACATGCGAATCATCCTATGTGCTAATAGCACAAGCAAACTCATTGCACCGATCAAGAGTCGATGTTTATTGATTCGCATTGCGGCGCCCACAGCAGAAGAAGTATGTTCCCTTGCTTGGTCTCACAAGGAAGCTGGATTTATGTGATGCTGTTCCCATGCGCAGATGAAGATCGTGCTCGCACATGTGGCTAAGAAGGAGCGATTTGACCTTCCGCCTGAGGCAGCTAAAGAAATTATCGAAGACTCTAACGGCAATATGCGTAAAGCGATACTTGTCCTTGAGGCACTCAAGATGCAATCGCAGGTGACCTTTTTCCAATGCTTGCACCATAATGATCAGGGGCTCGCAGACCAGACTTGACTGGGAACTTGTCGATCGCCAAACCAGACTGGGAGACATACTGCCATAAGGTTGCAGACCTGATTATACAGGAGCAGACACCGCAGCGGGTGATGGACGTGCGCGCGAAGCTATACGAGCTGCTTGCACACTGCATACCGCCAACAACAATCTTGAAGGTGAGCAGGTCATGTGAGGGCCTATAGCAGTATATTAATGTGCCGTAGACGGTTGCTGACAGGGTGGTGGAGCGCGTAGATGAAAGTCTCAAGGCAGACATTATGCATTGGGCTGCTATATATGTATGTCCAATCGAAACACGTGTAGTTTCACTGGTGGCTATACTGCATCATTACAGGAGGTTCGGATGCGTCAAGGAAGCAAGAAGATTTTCCATCTGGAAGCATGGGTTATTAAGGTCATGAGCTTGTATAAGGTATGCTGTGCTGCCACCGTTTGTATGTCACGATGATCGCTGATTGCTGTTGCCTTGGTAGCATTTCGTGTACGGGATAGACTTGACTGGGTTTGATTGATTGTATATTATTTATGGCGTGTTGTTCTTGATTCACCATTTATCTCCGTCCTCAAAACGGGGGTGAAGAGCGAATTTGTCCAAAGGGCCGCAGCATAGCTTCTTGCCCCCCTCACGCCACAGTCGCGCGTCTCTGACATGCAAGCAAAGTATGCAGCGACAAGCCTAAGTCGCATACCAAATTGTCAGGACAACCTTTGGTCCTAACGGTATTGCTCAGCCTCTGCAGAGCCCTAACAGTAGCTCAGACGCAAAAGGGCTGGTGCGTGGTACGGGAGTAACCTCGTATTTGGAAGAAAAGACCGAGAAGAGCGAATTCACCCAGGAATCAGCCAAGCAGTCTTCCCATGTAATCGAAGCAGCAAGTAAGTTCTATGGCCCAGTGCTTCATATAAATTAGTTGGATGGTGCTACCGTCACGAACATCCATATTTATGTAAGAGTTGAGAATGCAGAAAGCTGGATATATCAAGGCGGCAAATGGACACCAGGGGCATGTTGCATTGCTCCTAATGATCTTCCCTGGACTTATATAAGGTATGGACGTCGGTGGGTCGAGCCGAATCACATGCTCCTTTCCTGCGTCGCCGCTCACTGTCCTAGTCGTCGTTTACGCCAATGTCAATGTCATCTTCGTCGCCGTCATTGCTGACCCAGAATGAGCGTCATGCATTCAACGCCTTCCTAAGCACCATGTCCGCCGCAGACGCGGATACCGGCTCAATACCCACCGCGGGGGACGCGAGTGTCCTCGCGGACTGGCAGATGTACTCACACCTTGGGCTCCCCATCCCACAGGCAGAGGGGTCTGATTCCCTCTCGAAAGCGACGAAAGACCTCATTGCCCTCCATCCCCCAAAGTTTAGTACGCCCCATTCACCACAGCAGCAGCAGCAGCAGCCACAACAAGGCCACCGACCCATCGCGCCTGCACCTGGTCCGTCTACGCCATATTTGCTCCCCTCCGCCATGCGCAACACCGCTCACCCACATTTAAATCATCACGGCACCCCTTCTACCTCGAACGCCAACACACAAATTTCGCGGCCGAGCCCTTCTAAACGAGCACGAACTTATCACCCCGACTCGCCCACATCTACCGCCGCAGCGTCCCGATCGTCGCCTTCACCCCCGCTTCCACCTACTAAAACATCCCTTCTCTCTGCACAGCAGAAGAAGGCGAACCATATCCAGAGCGAGCAGAAACGTCGCGCGAATATCCGGCGTGGGTACGAGGCGCTGTGTGACACGGTGCCTGCCCTACGAGAGGCAATTCGTGCAGAGGAGGAAGGGAGTGTGAATGGGAGCACTGTGAACGGCAGCGGAGGGGGACGGAAAAAGCGGGGTAAGGGGGAGGACGGGGAAAAAGTAGATGGGAGAGCTGGACCGAGGAGTGAAAGCGTCGTCCTCCAGAAGAGTAAGAAATTTTTTCCTCATATCGCAAATATTTCAAGCGATCGCTTATTGCTGTTTGCTTATAGCGATTGAACATATCCAGGGGTTGCTGGACGACAAGGCCGCCCTCTTATCGCGGTTGGAACGGGCACGGATAATATTAGGACCAGGACATCCTGTGCTGTATTCGGATGCATATTCATCGGGGAAAGCACCTTGGGAGCGCGATTGGGACGGAGGAAAAGGCTTGATGAATGTAAACGGAGAAGACACCGACGATGAGTAATGATTCCAGGGCTGTAATCTGCGCTATAAATTACGTTTATTCTTTCGAAATGTGAACGTCGGGCTGAAGAACAACGTGCTATTACGACTGAATTGATTTACGACGCCAAAATTATAAAGTAGAAGAAGTTATTTACTTGATACTACATTCTAGAAATCGTATGGATGGGAAGTATTGCGTAAAACTCTAGGTCTTCTTTCGTGTTCGTAGTTGCGCGAGACATGAATATAGTTGCGTCAATGTAAGCGTGCTAACGTGGTGGGTATAGGACTGCAAAGTCATGGCGGAACGGACGAGCTGAATGAGGGGGTGGTGGCATAGCGGTCCACCGAAGCACAAGGCCGACGCCGGCATCGAGCACTTCCCTGACTTCCAAGCGGGCCCCCTCACCCTTAACACGCGCTCTCTTATCTCTTCGGCGCGAAGCTCGCCATGAGTAAGGCCTGCGCGAGCTCGGGTTTCCATGCGCACCGCCGGTAAGCCTCCGCAAAGTCGACCCACTCGCGTCGCCGCTCATGCGCTTCCGGCCACTGCTCCTGCAGCACTGTGACATCAAGCTCGTAAAAGTGATAGGTTGCTGTGCTGCTGGGAATGGTGACAATGAAGCGCGAGATTGTGCCGTGCACACCGGCTGTGGAAGTGTGTACATTTTGTGTATGTTATGGCGGGGAAATTAAGGCGGACGAGAAGGAGGGGTTATATGAGGTTGCGGCGCATGGCGCACAAAATACAAATAGCCGGACCTTCTTCGACGGCTTCCCGCTGCGCCGCCGCTTCCAGCGTCCTGTCCGTCGGCTCCCAGCCACCCTTTGGGACTGTAAAAAAAGGCGGGGATGGTAAGGATAGACGATTTGCAGGAGCTGAGACAGCGCAGCACTCACAAACCCAGCGATCGCCGCGTTTGCGCGAAGTGATGACGAGGATTTTGCCACCTGCGCGCGCGACGGGGATGGCACAGCACACGACCCGCGGACGCGAAGCGTCTTTCTTGCCCATGTAGGATGTGTCGTGGTGCGAGTTGTAGACAGGGGGGAGAGGAGAGGAGTATCCAGCTTGGAGAGATGTAGGGGGCTGTCTCACAGACAGAGTCGTTGGAGAGGAGGAAGGATAGTCCTACCGTAGTAGGTCCATATTGTTTGTTTTTTTCACTTTTTTTGAGCAGAGCAAAAGTCCGCGGGTCGCCGCCAAGCCGACGAACGTGCGTCGCCACTGGACTATGCGTAAAGGCATGTTCTATAATCATACAGCGGAATACTACTACAGTATATTAGACTGTGGCAAGTTTGCCAACTGCAGCTCGCTTCGCGAAGCCAACGCAAACCAATTCGCAGCAGGCTCACCGTTCCGGCATGCAGAAGCACTATAAAACTGGGTCTGTCGGCTGATCGGACCCACTCCCCTGTCTCGCCGTTAGCATCCAGTCGTATATTCCATCCCGTTCTACCTATATTGCAGCAAGTCTCGTTTGAATAAACTACTCATTCCATCTGTGCCAGATCTCATTAATGACCACCAACCCCAATCTTGGAAATCACTTACGCCACGGCTAACATGCAAACCACTCCAACCGCCATCGCCGCAAACTAAGTCATTAGACGGTTAATCATGATCCCTGCAATGTGCATGCCACGAACCTCGCGCAGGGCTTGCGTCGCACTCTTGCTCTCCTGCAACAGTCTGGGTGCAGATCAGCCATTGAAAATGAAATTTCTGAAAGCAAGGACGGCCTCGAGGCTTAGTCCAGGAGAAGAACACCACTTACGTTGGTAGAACAGCCACAGCACCTATATACAGGAATCCACCTGCCACGAAAGGAATTACCTGCAGCGAGGCAACAGCACCCGAGTGAGTACCACCAGACCGCAGAACGCACAAAGTAAAACAGAAATTCAAACGTGCGCTCTCGCTAAATTGGCGTATTACCACGCTCATCTCCATGCTTTCCACTCACCAGGTCACCGTACTGCACAGTTGTCCCCAAAATACCCGAGGCATCCATTCGTAAGGCTGCAGCAAGGTCAAAAGAAGAGTCTCCTGCACTTGCATCCCCTGTGGAGTAATTATGAATCGCAATACCCATAAACGTTCTGAGATAATGTCAATGACACACAGACGCCAAAGAACTGCCATATACTTACCCCACCTAGGATCCAATTTTTAAAGTCCAGCGATTAGATAGACGTTACAGTAAGCGCGCAACACGCACAAATGCTCCGACAGCGGTAAGATACTGGGACTGCATAGCTTGGCGCTTAGTGAACCCAGATCGGACCAGGATTGAATAGTCCGCAATCTCGTGTGGTATCTCATGAGCAAAGCACGCTAGTGTTGTTGTGGCCCCGATGAGCGGCGACGAGTAGAATGACGCTGCCATTCTGCCGCACGTATCAGAACACACTGGGAAATGATAGCGAAGTGATTGACATACGCGAGGCCATCAGTGATATTGTGTACAAAATCACCAAAGAGGTTTAAATAGGCGCTATGTCGAATTAGAAGTCGATCACTTGGGGAGTTTTATGGACACTTACGAGAGCCTTGAGGTAGCATTGATCTTTTTGTCATCAGATAACGCTTGAGAAGGTGGCACGTTCGTTGTGCGAGATCGAAGTCCGTCTTTTGAGGGTGCATCAACAGCAGTCGACACGCCGTTCGCCGGCTCCTTGGAATCCATGTGTGTGTGTGCATGGGAATGCGAGTGACCATCATCCTCACCACCCAACACGCGTAAAGACTTCTCCATGACCTGGCAGAGCCACAAGCTGTCACCACGTGTTTCCCTGATAGAATGAAAGACTTACTCACGAAGAAGGCTGCGAAACCGATAAATATCGCCAATCTGTATCAAGCGACCAGAGAACAGATTGTCAAGGATACACATGTGAATGTGAGACAGAGGACATGCGTGACGGGACATGATAAGAATACAACGGACCCAACAAGTATATTTCTCTTTTCTTCTACGAGGACAAAGCGCACCTCGGGGCCCTGTGACTCTCCCAAAAAAGAGTGTGGTACAAGATGCAAAAAGACGTCCGAAAGAAGTCCACCCGTCTAATACTTCAGGTTCGGACTATATGAGAGCATCACACTACATGCTACGCACCGCGAATGCCGTCATGGTGTTTAATGTGTTTGGTCTGATTTCCGCGGGTATGAAAGCTAGGATCATATTCGGTACACTGTCACGCACGTTTAGCATATGCACTATGGTGAGTTTAACGAGAACAAACGAGCTGATGTAGAATGTGCCAATCACAGAGTTCCAAGCTGGGCCAAAGGGAAAGAGCCATGAAAACACCACACGCGTCAGCTTTGACGCGTCCTCTTCAAGGCCTTCCTTCAGCTCTGTGAGCCGTCGCACAGGTTCTGTGTTCTGGATATCATACGCCTGATAAAAAAGGGTGGTTTAGGATCAACAAGAGACACGCTTTTTTTGAGATGGACATACTCTGACGACAAGGGGATCATTTTCAGCTTTTGCGAGACACAAAGTAAAAAGGAAAGCAGTAACGAGTGTGAAGCCAAATAATCGATTGGAAAGAGCCATGGTGCAACAATCAAAACGGCCATAGACACGGACCCGACACCACGGCCCCTCCCGCAATCTACAATGTTGTCCATCCACTCAGGTTATCCCAATGCTCAAGAAAGAAAGATCCTTGAGGCAGCAGAGGTGCTCATGGAAAAAACCATGGCAAAATACGACCCGTCTCACGATGCATTCCATGGTGTGTACAAGTCCAACATGAGAGTGTGTTTCAACAAAGGACTTTTTTCGCCTCATCAGTGCTTTCCTTTCACCAGTACAACGCGTCAGAAAAACAGCCCTCTTTCTTGCACACGCCAGTTCCCCTCAGAACCCTGATCTTCTGGTTGTCGAGCTAGCTTCACTTCTGCACGATATCCTTGACAAAAAATACGTATCTCCTGAGGAAGCGGCGGATCCTTATGCTTTTTTCTTGCCATTCTTCACTAGCCTGTCCGCACACGTAGACCTGGTGGCTGATGGACGTGCACGGAAGGTGGCGATGATCGTCGACAATGTGTCTTGGTCGACAGAGAGTAAGCTCCGTGAGGAGGGAAAACTCACCCCGTGGCACGCGACCTGCATAGAGCTACATTGTGTACAGGATGCAGATAGACTTGATGCAATCGGCGCATTTGGTAAAGTGTGATAGGAGATGCACCGTTGTATTGAATATTCATGGAGATCACAGGGATAATGCGCTGTGCAGCTTTCAGTGCCGTCTCTAAGAGGTTAGCTATTATTTCCCTAGTATATGTGCTATTCGTGATTTTTTTTCAGGCCACTTCACGTCCCCCAGGATAACATTGCTTTAGAATCGTCAGCAATACAACACTTTTATGACAAGCTTTTGAAGATTAAAGATCGTCTCAAGACTGAGACAGGCAAGCGCTTGGGCACACAGCGCCACCAAATGGTAATTGTATCGTTATTGCTGCTAGACTGCGTATCAATTAAAAATGTCTCTAGATGCTTCAATTTCTTCAAGCCGTGAATGAGGAATTTAACACGGACAACCTTTTCTCTATCCCGGCCTTGGTGACATAAGTCTGGCTCATATACACAAGACAGATATAGAGAGCTTCCTAAGTGTGTTTTTCCATAAACCCTTACAGCCTAGATGGTACCTCATTCGCCACCATTTGCCATATGGGGTCTGTTCTATTTTTAAGAGTCTAACTGGCATGATCCTTGAGTTGTCGTTTCAATCTGATCTGCTATTATCACATCCGCGCGGCATCTCGTAAGTGATTCGAAGCGTCATAGTTTGGGATTCCCCCTTTGGGTCACTAAAACTTGTAATTCATTCAATGATTTGTGTGGAGTAAGACACAGTTTACTCTGTTCTTCCATGTTCCCCCAATCTCAAGTATGTCACTTCGCTTCAAATTGAAGATCTCCTATGCCCTGAGAATTCGATGTCTCACCAAAGAGATGGATCACGTTATTTGGTAACATATACGAAATCACAACACCTCAAGAACTAAAGCATGATACTATCTCATCAAGATGCATCCCAGTCCCAACTTTACAAGTCAGTTCTCAACCAGCCTTCTCCGACAGTTTAGCCAAGGAGACTCCGAACATAGGACAACAACTGTTTGCCCTATAAACCAATATAAGCATTCGATCAACGGAGAAAGCCAGTATCACCAACCCCGTGCCGCTTTACACCTTCAACAAGCTCGATGACTCCAGTCATGGCGTCATCATCAACCTTCTCGTTCTCCACCACCAGCTCCGTTTCCGGAGAAGACACGAGACTGCCTGAAGGAGGTGCCTTTAACCTCGAGCGCTCTGACATCCCATACCGTAGTACCGTGTTATAAACGGCACGCCAGCCCTCGACGAGGTTGTGATCTTGTAATTCCGAGGTCCCGAGTTTAATGGGAAAAGACAAAGAATTCGTACGAGGGCTCTGAGTCTCGCTTACAGAAGGTGAATTCCCCGTGCGTGTGAGGTTAAACGATGAACGAGGGGTAGAAGGTGGCGGCGGAGGTGGATAGGATGGCGGCAGAGCCAAAGGAGTGCTCTTGACAACATATGGACAGTACGATCGGTGCTCGCGCAGGAGATCAAGCTGTCTTTGAGGGCGACCGTTGGAATTTTGGGAAAACGTCGGCTGGGGATCGGCTGGGTTATTAGAAGTAGGCGCCGCGAAAGCCCACAGCCCAACGCGACGCTGACACATCTGGCACTGCAGCATAGCATCTTTCTGGCGAGGAAGTTCGCAGGATGACGTCGTGTGAAAAGGGGACCCTGCTACGGCCGAAGAGTCGATCGTGTTACCTCCGCTTTTTAAGGGAGTGGCAAAGGGTGTAATAGGACCCCTCGCAGGTGTACCTTGGGGTGTAGGGATATTCGACTTGCCCGGGTTGGGCGTGCCTGGTCGTGAAGAGGCTGCGCGGTGTTGAACAGATGACGCGCGGGAATGTGTGCGTGCAAGTGCAAGACTTGCAGATGATGATTTTCGAGAGAGTGGTTGGGGTGGGGGAACAAGTGACCAGCCGAATAGGGATGTGAGAAGAGAAGCGGGAGATAGCGATGGAGCGTGAGACTGCGTATGGTCTTCAGTGGATGGCGGAGACGACGACGGGAACGAGCTAGCATGGCTGGGCACAGAAGAAACTGTATGAACAAAATTTTGGACTTGATTCGAGCTCTGAAACATCAAGGTGAAAGAGCGTCTACTGAACAAATGCAACATGAATACCAGAGGATGTTGGATAGCAATACCATCAAGGAGAGGTTCAAGCTCGGCAGCACAGGCCTTTATCTGCTTAGCCAACTTGGTGGGAGATTGCAGAGGGATGCGGTATACCAGTGCTGTGCAAAAAAGTTCTCCAAATGAGCTTCAATAAAACAAGCCGAAAACTCACGGTCACATTGTCGGACCCGCCATGGACATCCTTCCTTATGCATGTCTACAAGAGATTGTCGCTGTTTCTCGACAAGAGCATTCGCTTGAACAGAAACTATCTGATTATCTTCGTAAACACCAAAACGGGACGGGTCGTACCTGCTTCCTTATTTAAACCTTCACGCCCCGCGACTACCCACCCAACTCTGCAAATGGCACAATACAACCTGTCCTTGCATCCTTCATTAATCCATCCCGCTTTCGATGCCGCTACAGCGTCTATTTGTTTCGGTTTCGAGGGATAGGTTGAAAAACTAAATGTAGATAACCGTTTTAAAAAGGCATCAGTGGAGCCTGGACTATACTCGGGCATTGATGACGTGGTT